>SNQJ01S0051340.1:12945-57546 GCA_010110895.2 Picea sitchensis
TTGATTGTGGAAAGAATCACCCCAGATCGGCATTCCAGACGAGGGAACGGATCCCTGCCAAGAATTCCAAGGCCCTGATGCGGAAGAAATTCCTAGGTTTGCCCCCTGTGCAGGAATAGTACCCTGCATAGGAATTAATTGTCCAAAACTAGGATTGCCCCCAGTCGGGAATGGGGCTGATGAGAAGGTGTTGTTACCAAAATTTCCTATCAAATAAAATGGTGTCGAACTTACCAGCATACTATGTGAAGGTGTTCCTTGACTCCCCGCTCAAAATAAACTATTGTGTGAAGGTTGCCCGGTGGATTGCTGATGCGAGCCACCGAGTGAAGGGGGTGAAGGAGGTATATGACCTCCTCTGTAAGGGAAAGCGTTAAAAGGAGCAAGAGTGCCCCCCATGTGACATTGAAGAGGAGCTCTAGAGCTCCCTACCCCCAGACCTGAAGTCTGTAAAGTAGAGTAGGAAAGTAGAGGACTTGTACTCGAACTAGGCATCCCATACGAGAATGGAGGGTCTGTCGCACTTGGTGTGAAAGAGGTTGTGGCCACCGCCAAAGACGGGATCAGGCCACTATGCGATGTAGAGGTGGTCGATACCATGGTGGCTCAAACTGGTGACGGTGGGTTAAGAGGTGAAAACTCTCCTCTGGTGACAACCGTAGTGGGAATTGAAGAATTCCCAGAAGGAGTAACAACATTTGTTTCCATTGTTGTGTGCAACACTGTCTGACGCTCGCAAAATTGAATTGGTACGATGAAAGGTGCCAAGAAATCAGTGGTTGGGGTTTCAACGAGGCCGAGAGCGTGCACTCCAAGGTCCAAAATGGTTGATTCCTCTAGATGTTGGTCGAGCACAATTTATTTTGATCCGGTCGCTTCAAAAGACCCTTGTTGGTCTAGCTTTTGCCTTAATGGTGGTGGGGGTGGCTCCAGTGTAACTAGCGACAAGTCAATAAGCCTTTGTGACCGACGGAGCTCGTGATCCTTCACTGTGTGAGAAGATCAAAGACACTCTAAGGTAGTCTAAACATTCAAAAGTAACACACACTAAAAAAAGTCCCTAGAAGATAAGACAAGCAAACACTAAATTAATTAGAAGAACAGTTACAACAACCAACACTAGAGCAACTTACCGGTGCAAGTGCAACTCGAACATGGAAGTACCCTCCGGGTATACTCTACAAAGCGTGGCCCGATGTTTGTCCTAGGTACCATGGTATACCCCCGCAGTCACTTGTGTATGTCCCTAAAAAAGATAGGCAACTAGGATGCCAGCGCGCGAACAGTCACCAGGCGGGTACAGTCGAAAGTTGGGTAGACCACAATGAGCAGGGTATCGAGCCAAAAACCTGTCAAGGGTATCGAAAGAAAGTGTTCCGGAAGACAACTGAGGATATCGAACGGATTTGAGACCCATGAAGCCCCGTGGCAAATGAAATCAACAGAATCCCAAAACAAGCCCTCTATATGTGTTCTCCACTACGATTGGTCCAGCTTTGGAGGGGTTATCTCCGCTACCTTTCCGCACACGACCTCGTATTTATCTCCTATGTTAGAGGGGGGGTCCTGGATAAATTTCATGATACTGGACTTAGACACTCCCTAACTCAGACTCCAATGTTTGATTGTAATGTCTTTGAAGAGTTTCCTCTCCAATCTAATCCAAGGCCCTAATCCTCAACTAGTTGGTTAACCCTACAAACATAAAAGTCTAATAAATTTTAGATTTAGCGTTAATTTTATGGCTTTGTCTTATGTCAAGGGGTATGAAAGTGAAACTGATGATGTGTAAAAGATGAAAGTAAAAATGAGTAAAAAGATGGAATCAAAAACTTTCACTTAATGCAAAATTTCAACAACTTTTCAATTTTTTTTTATTTTTTTTTATTTTCTAAGATTTTGGACAACAAACTCAAAAGGAATTTCACTCGACTATGAGCTACTTATGATCTAATTAAAATGAAACAACTTATGAAATAAAAGACTTTTCCCTGGCTAATAATGCAGAATCACACTCTTCAACCAAACAAGAAAATGAAAGAGATTTTTATTTATTTATTTAAATGTTGATAAAGAAAAAAGGAAAAATACCAACAAGTAAAAACCAAGAAAAACAATTCTGGCCTAATCGCAGATCGCAAAGAATCACTTTAACAAATCACACACTAGCAACTTAAAAAAATGACTCTCACACTTGTCTAAAAACCCTAAAAAAATTCTTTTTTATGACATTTTTTAAATGAGAAAAAGCAAGCTAATGCTAAGATTAATCCTAAGCTACTGACTGCTAAAACAGAGATTCAAATACCTGAGAGGTATAGCTCTCATCAAGGGAAAGGATGATTGTCTTACCCTCAACAAAAATTATCCTGTCCAAACACGCTACTAATAATCCAACAACAAGCGTGTGGACGCGAGTTGTATAGAGCCAGAGGGCGTGTACACGTGGGCTGGCCTTCTACAAGTCGCGCGTATCTCTAAAACTCTGAGAAAAAATAAAAATAGATAATCCAAACCAGGAAAACCACCGATATTGATAACCAGGATCTCTTGAAGGCTTAGACACTCTCTTTAACAGAAACAAGGAAAACAATGTAAGGAAAAAACTCATAAAACAAATCAACCTGAGACAAGACTACAAACAACCAAGACTTAGAAAGCATTCCAGAAAACCCTTGAGAATCATTGATTCTGACAGGGAAGAGGATGACTGCCTCCAAAATTTTCTGGAATCTACACGCTACTACTACTTCTTCAGCTAGCGTTCACACGCGGGTTGTAAGAGAGTACGGTGCAGGTACACGCATGAAAACCTTATGCAGACCGTGTGTACCTTTGTGGGTCCCGAAAAAACACAGTCAAGCAAATAACAGAGACAACTGGTATGGAAAACCAGACTCTCTCCTAGCTCAGACTTTGTAGAAATTAAAAAACAAGCAAGAAAACTAGTCTTTTAAAACTACCCAAAAACAAAGAAAATTCCTAGGAACCCTAGAGACTTCCCTAGTATGGTCGCCAATTCTGTTGTGAGGGAAATCCCCTTACGGACTAGCAAATAGGGTTATCTTATGCATGCATATATGACCAAAAGAAATCTACTTTCTACCTTCGTCCCCATACTTAAACCCCATTCMTTTTCAGCAAATACATGGTTTAGACCAACATACCTTGTTCCGTATGGTTGATGTCGATATTTCTTCACGCTTGATCGCTTGTTGGCAGCTCTCCTCCCAAGGCTAACCTGCATACAAAACAAGCAACAAACTACACATGCATTTTACCTATAGACTAATGGGTTAGAGATTCAAACATATATGTACTGAACTATGAAGAACTCATATAGTGGGACGGGAAAATAATTTATTTATTATTAACTTTAATGAATCAAATTACAATGTCGAGACCGACCACCACTCCGCGAATCTTGATCCTGGGATCCTCTTCAAATGTTCTCCAACTTCTTTGCTTCGTATCTCTTCTTGCACAAGGATGGCTAAAGGGTTGGGACAATGGCAATATGCAATTGGGCAGATTTTCTTTACTCTTTTTCTCCTCTTCCAAATGGGACCCCTAGCCCTTCTTTTATAGGCTAGAAGGAGCTAGGTATTTGGACGAACCCTCGGCCATGCATGGCCAAGAGTTTCAGTTAACTCACCCAAAGTTGTGTGTTCCGTCAACAACTTTTCTTTTTTCGTTCTTTTGTTGGTCCACGCGGCCTGTTTTAGGTCAGCTAGCATGTAGACACGTGCAGTAATGGAGTAGGGCGTGTGGGCCCTTATAAAAGAGGTTTTTTAAAGAGTTGTTCAATAGTTCTTTTGGTAAAGAAGGGATCTGAGATGGCCTTATGCCAGGTAAGCATGTATGGTGCAAATTAGGGTTATAACACCAACCTTTATGTTTCTTCTTCTAAAGCTATGCTAAGAGATTCGTCCTCTGTTAGATGTCTCTTATCGTAGTGCCATTTCCTCTTTTTCCACTCCCATCTCATATTGCCTATTTGGATGAACAAAGTTCCTATCTTGCCTCTGTTCCCTCAGGAATACATAGCTTGCAAATTTTCATATGATTTAAGAAGTTGACTCCATTGCCCAATGACCATGTTCTCTTGTTGGTCCTACCAACCCCTTTAAAAAACTTGTCCTATTGCAAAATATGACCTATATGTCTCCATTGGCAAATCTTTTTGAGTATTTTCAATATTTACACATTTGAGAGAGCCCTCTCTAATTGGAAGGGTCGGAATCCAACCTAAAGTTGGTTGAAACAGTTACCTTTGTCGTAGTGCTAACACATCACACTAACAACTTCAGGATTCAGCACAACATGCCAAAAAACTCCATATTTACATGATCCTCTTCTCTCTTAATTACATGATAGAAAACAAAGTGATTCTTGTGAAAAACACATGTTATAGGATTCTATATCGATCTAGAAGATCACAATCATTTCTCATAGCGCACTTCTAGGCCACCAAATTGTAATCAAGATACTTTCCTCTTTAAAGGATCTAATAAATGACTAAAGAAGACTTTGTATGCTATATAAGAAACAATTTTGTATGAGAATGAAGATGGAGAAAGAAAGTCTGGAAATTATGAAATTATTCTGAAATCAATGGTTGTCTTTTCATGCAATGCGATTTCTTTTTAAGCATTTTTGGATTAACAATATTTCAAATTACAATTTGGTGTGGTGTGTAAAAGAGTTTTTGTAGATGAATCCATTTGATTTAATTAAATCAAGAAGGTTCAAAACATGTTAGTGTTGGAACTAAAATCAAACCATTAGTTTAAATAAGAAGACTTAGATAGTGTTATTTGACATTTTAAAGCCTAATTGGATTATAAGTTAGATTGTAGATCATTGCAATAACAACCTTATGAATTTATGAATTGTTTTTCTTTATTTATTTACTTTGCATTTTCAATTTGAGTGTTCATTAATTAAACAATATTCTCCAAATTACACCAAAACACAATACTTTTGGAGGAAGACTTATTGATTCTTGAAGTTGAATACTTAATGCAACATAGTTTTTAATATTCTTGGGTAAAAGAGGCTATGATTTATTCAAATGATATTGCAATGGTTTTATCTTCATGTATCATTGGAAAAGTCATTCTAGTGTGATAGTGTTTTTAGAAGGTTAAGGTAATAAATTAAATAGGCATATTAGAGGCTACAAAAAAATTATTATTGTATATAATGTGCATAGCACTTTATAAGTAAATAGTAATTCCTAGTTGATATATAAACCAAACAAAATTTATGATACATATAGATGTGGTTAACCATTGTTGCCAAAAAAAAAAGATGTGGTTAACCATTGTTGCCAAAAAAAAAATCTAATAGGCTATGGACTCTCTCCATCTTTTAATGCAACCCAACATCAAATGTGCTTCCATACCATGATAAAACATAAAGGAGAAAGAAAAAAGAAACATTACAAAACTAAGAAAGATCAAACACACACATAAAACCAAGCACATCAATCATACACTTTATAGGGTGGTTTATGTGGGAAACCCAAATTGGGAAAAACAATCACTCAATGATTATAATAGTCTTCATAGGCATACAATCATCCTCTCCTCACAATTAATTAAGTTTGCAGTAGCATACACATCTATGTGTATGCTCATATATATCATGATGAATAGATAGATCAAATAGTTACACAAACAATTCATAAATATTACATGTACGTACATGTGCAGACTGCATGAGGAAATTCGTTGACATGCGTCCAACTATTATGAAATTAAAATCTACACACAACAACAATAATTTCCATTCATTTCTATCTATAGAAATAACTTACATTGTAAAAGGCATAGTCTAAAACCCTACACACAACAACAATAATTTCCATTCATTTCTATCTATAGGAATAACTTACATCGTGAGAGGCATAATCTAAAAACCTCCATTATATAGATCCTTCCTACCCACATCACAATGCCTACCTACTCCGAGTATTCCATGTATTGCTACATTCTAGACTTACCATCATTGACACTATTAATCTTAAGACCTCACCTGCAACATTCAACATGGCACATAGATTTGTTTGATGTGATGCGGCATCACAACTGTGCACAAGGCATTTCCTTCGATTCCACAAGTCACCTCTACCACACACACACACTACAACTCGACTTTTCAACAACTATTTGATTTTGCTACATGTTCGGTTTTTCTTTTTGCTAATGAGCGTGCAATTGTTCCCTTCCCTCCCAGCTCAAATTCAAAGACCACGCCGTGGTACGAATATTGAAACAGTTCCCTTTCCCTCCCAGCTCAAATTTAAAGAGCAGGCCGTGGTACGAATATTGAAACCATGGTAACAGTGAAAGTGGTGCATGCCATTACCATCTCCTTCAGGTGGTTGTGGATCGATTCCCAATGTGGAAAAGATGTGTCATTGAATTTCCTTCAATAATAGACTGCGCAACGGCCTTATATGTCTTTTCCACGACCTTGGAAAATGGAATGGAATGACACTTCAGACGATGACAATACCGTTCAGCATCAGTCCTGTACGAGAACAGGCATGCAAGGAGAGTAAAGCTTTAACCACCATGTGATTCCTTGAATCGCATCTCGAACATCAGTTTTGACTGGTATTAGAGTTGTCAAAACTGTAAAATTTTAAAAATTCTTATAATTGTATAAAACTGATATTAGAGTTGTTAAAACAGTGCAATTTTAAGAGTTTTTAAAATTAAAATTGGTTCAAATTGATGTTCAAGTTGTCTTAGAGTTTGTTAAAACTGTAAAATTTTAAAAATTCTTATAATTGTATAAAACTAATATTAAAGTTGTTAAAACAGTCAAATTTTAAGAGTTTTTAAAATTAAAATTAGTTCAAATTGATGTTCAAGTTGTCAAAATGTCAAATTTTAATTTTAGAAACGGTTAAAACTGGTGTTCGGATTATCAAAACCATCAAATTTTAAGAATTTGACCGTTTTGAAAACTCTAATACCAGTTAAAACTTATATTCGATAATTATAAGAAATCTTATAATTGTGGAACATCAGTTTTAACTGATATTAGAATTGTCAAAACTGTCAAATTTTAAGAACTCTTAAAATTAAAATTGGTTAAAATTGATGTTCAAGTTGTCAAAATCGTTAAATTTTAATTTTAAAAACGATTAAAACTCGTGTTTGAATTATCAAACCCATCCAATTTTAATAGCCGTTAAAACTAGTGTTCAAATTGTCAAAACAGTCAAATTTTACTATCCGTTTGGTTTTGAAATTCCTACCATGGAGATGGGAGATGAGAGATGAGTCTTTTATTTAGTTTAAGTTTTAAGAAATTGTCGAGACGATTTGAACCAAGAAATCTGTAGGAGGCGAGAGGGATATTATGCTGTCTAAATCGATAAACAATTGAGAATTCTTTTCCAGGAGAAAAGACACGGAAGTATCGCTTTAAAATTTCCATTATTTTATTTTAAGTGTTATTAGATGCAAACTGCAAGAAGTTAGGCGTACGTTTAGTTCTGCATTTGCTGTAGCTTCGGTGAGAGAAAAAATCTCCCCATTGAATTATCTTTTTACTGTCATAAATACAAATATACAGCCGGGATTTGCTACCACATAGCCCTGTTAAAGTTATTTAACTGGTAAGTGTATTCGCTTGAGCAAAGTCATGATGGAAGTGTGATAATAGTGGTAAATGTATTTATTTAAGATATTAGAAGTGGTGATAATAATAATAATATTTGTTTAGTTATTTAATCATTAAAGTTTATTGAGGTATACAGAATACAAATATACAGCTGGGATTGCCACTACAAAGTTCTGTTAAAGTTATGTAACTAGTAAGTGTATTAGCTTGAGTAAAGTCATGATGGAAGTGTGATAATAGTGGTAAATGTATTCATTTAAGATATTAGAAGTGGTGATAATAATAATAATATGTGTCTATTTATTTGATCATTAAAATGTTGATTGAAGTATACATATTTTATTTTTTTCTATTTTTTCTATTTGTATGGGCTTGCCATTTTGCCACTTGTCCTAACTTATATCTGATAAGCACGTTAATAAAGTTAATGAATAATATGTGTTAATCAAATTATCTAATGATTAAAGAACACAAAATAATATGTGCTAAAATTATCTATGTTAATCTTGATCTTTCATTTGTGAACACCACAAAGAATATTCTTCTATCCTTAAAAAAAACTTAATCTAAAATTAAAAGTTTTCCATGGATATAAGCCTATAGAAAATATACAATGTCCAAATCTGACGAACCATGGGTGTAGGTATGAAGGTATATATACACGATCATTCAAGGGTATAAAAAGGTAAAGTTTATGCATGCTTAATTATAGTTTTCTACAAAATTTGACAAGAGAAGTTTCCATTTAGTTAAGAACACTTGAAATAAATTTGTAAGATGTATGTTAGGGATTGAATTGTTGTGATTTATCGTGCATTACTTTTTGGTTATGTCGAAAGACGTATATCTATTGGAGATGGTCACAATTAATGATTTTTGCTACACATTGAAGATGCAGGTATATTCTTAGTCGTCCTCCAAAATCAATGAGTCAGATTTATTGTTGATAACTTCCTTACATTTATGAATGCATCAGTTAGTCTGTTTACTTTTTAACATTTACCTAATCATATTAATAAATTACTGTAACATCATATGATTGCCACGTTTAAATAATTAACCTTTGAGATTACCACGTTTAGCAGACACTCCTTCAACTTCATTCTTGAAAATTACACATATTAAACAAGCCACATTTCCATGCTATCACGGATTTAATCAACTGTCCACGCTTTTCCTCTACCTCGAATCTCCTAACTATAAGCCTTTCAACGTTCACCAACTACAAGTTAACGATTGTGCTAGCATGTTTTTTTTTTTTTTATGTCTCCATATGATAACATGAGTAATGTATACATTTTAAAATATTTTGATTTTAAAAGATGTAATCGAGGCTTTGAGCTTCTTACCCCACGTGTCTTTGACAAGTATTAATGATGGTGAAGTCTAGTCTAGCCTCGATGTATACATTTTAAAAGATTTTGATTTTAAAATATGTAATCGAGGCCTTGAGCTTCTTAGCCCACGTGTCTTTGACCAGTATTAATGATGGCGAAGTCTAGTCTAGCCTGGATCTCGTAATATCAACAATGTTCATGTTTTTTTATGTCTCCATATGATAACATGAGTTATGTATACATTTTAAAAGATTTTGATTTTACCCTATGTAATCTAGACCTTGTGCTTCTTAGCCCACGTGTCTTTGACAACTATTAATGACGGGGAATTGTAGTATAGTGGCAAATTGGTAATATATTAAAGTTTTTTAATTGTTTTGTTGGTTGGTTGGTTATTTAGTTTATATAATATTTATGATGATGATGGTTAATTTTCAATGAAAGTAAATTTGGTTTCTCCTATATAAAGAAAAAAAAGGAATTAATTGATTTGTTTCAAAATTTTATTTTTATGATAAAAAAGTTTGGAGAGAAGCTTTTTTAAATCTCTATAGTTTTGATGACTTAGAAGGGTAGGAAGATTATTATTGCTATAAATATTTTTGAAATTGAGATTTACTATGAACTTATGAAGGACATTTTAAAGAAAGTGCTTATCATTCTCCAAAAACTCTAACTCCAACCCTAATACAGAGTTGAGGCATTGAAAAACCCTAATCCTGGTCATAGACGACTCTCATTCCATTGTTAAACACTCAAATACTAGGAAATGAAGGGATTTCATTCTTGTTGTATTGATTTATTGTTCCATAATTTAGCAAAGCAAGGCGATGGAATATTGGGGTAGAACAGAGAAAGTAGAAGACTCTATAACAATGATATAATCTACAATGTCCACGACAACTCCATAGAGAGTTCACCTTTCTTTGTATTTTCATTTCATAAGTGAGAGGAAAAGAGTAAGACATACTACTCACATTTTGATTGGGTTTTCCCATATTGGGTTTCCCACGGTACATCTTGTGTTCATTATGTGGTTGGTGTGGTATTTGTTTTATCTTTGATCTGAATTTTATGAGCAAAACGAAATGAACACAAATTATTATTATTATTATTATTATTATTATTATTATTAACATAGAGACACAAGGAACAATAACAAAAATACAATAAAATAAATATGTTGAAACTGTAAAATGTAGACTAAAAACAAGCTTGGTGGAATCATGGTGTATTATCTTCGAGAAGAGATGTGACGATTGTGCTCATTCGCAAGAAGATTATTACAATGAGGCTTTGAAAGCCTTTTTACAATAAACATGAATGCCCAAAACCTAGAAATCCAAAAACCTAACCCTAGGAGATGAAGAGCCAAAAGTCATGTGGGCCTCGTTGGGGTAAGTTAGTACATCAACTTCCTAGGGTCATAAATTTTGCATACGATCTATGTTTTAGGCACAGGATAACCTGTTGGAAAGGTCTAACTGAGGACTATACATTATGTCATCAAAAATTGACTTTGTTTATAATTTGTTTGTGGTGAGCCCTAAAACTGTTGTTTAGGGCCTCATAACGACTCTGAAAGTTCAGGATCTGAAAATTAGGAAAAAACTACCAAGATGAGCCAGTTGGAATAAATGGGTGGTCACCGATATCCACCTAGATCAATTCTTCCCCCTTAGGAAGAAATGGTCTCCATTGCGTTCAGTTCCCCCATCAGATGAGGAAATTTCTGTTGAATTTGTGATGCAGGAGCATCGCTCTCAAGCCATCCATGCACCAACCAACCAACCAGCTCATCAAGTGTGCATTCAATGAGGAGGAGAGGCGCAACCCTCTCATATTCAAATTTTGAATTTGAATTGAGGAAATTTAATATTGTAAGGTTGTTAGAGCCAAAATTCGTGCCTATACGCAGTCTTTAGATGTAGATAGCCTTTAATGGTTGTAAGACTGCAATCTAGATCCAATCTGGACTAGACAACCCATTTAATGTAGAGTTAATGTAAATTGAATAGGGTAGGTAGATTTGGAGGGAAGAGCTCGAAGAGCCCCCTCATGTAAAAGATCTTGGATCTTGTTTTTAGAGCAGAGGGAGAGGTAGCAAGAATTAGAGTAGAAAAGGAAGGAGAGCCCAAAATCTATTGCAGTCCGAGMTCAAACACATTGTAAAGARGCATTTTCAGATTAATACAATCATAGCAGTTTTTCCTGCATGTTATTTGTGTATGATGAATGTCTTCATGTGTGTATTGAGGATATGTTGTAGATGTATGTTAGGTATGCATTTGCAGGGACATATAGGTTCTGCTATCATTTGGGTTCTTTGATTTCAAGTTTGGAGTTCTTTGAGGCTTCATGCCAAGAGGGAGTGATAGAACACTGCGGGTTCTGATGGCCAGTGCATAGAGTGCACTTCCAATTATGTGGAATTTGGACGTGCTAGAAGGGCATACCAACTGAAATCATTGACTCAAAGGAGGATCTCAAGGTTGTTGAATACCTTGGAGGTGAGACTGTGCAGAGGAGGACACAATAGAAGACATAATCTCTGAGGAGTTCTGTAGAGCTATGCCAAGAGGGCATTGAGAAGGTGCATAGAGTGCACAGAGGAACTCTGTTGATTTTAGGAGGAAGATAGAATCACTGAGGGTTCTATAGAGCTCTGCCAAGAGGGCATTGAGAATAGGCACAGAGTGCTGAGGAGGAACTTTGCTATGAGTTCATAGAGAAACAAAATCACTGAGGATTTTGGACACTCTGCCAGGAGGGCATTGAGTAGGTTCCAGAGCACACAGAGAGAACTCTTTTGAGTTCTGGAATAGAAGAAGAGTCCAAGGAAGGATCTTCACATAGTTGCTCAATACCCTGCAGACTCAGCAAGAAGTTGCTTGAGCAAGAGAGTGCCAGGAGGGCATCAGATTCTCCATCTGAGGGAGAAGGAAAAAGGATAAATTCCTTAGAGGTCGAAGCTACAGGAAAAGATTAGAAGAGATAGCACCTTCATGCATGCAAAGAGTCTGCAAGGAGCGTAGAAGTCGAAGAATCCTTTGAGGATCCAAGGAGAGAAGCTCAAGAAGGGTAGTACATTCATGCACAAAGCCATAGCTGCAGAAATTGCAGAGGCCAGGGAACTCTTTGGAGAGTTTAGAATCCCAAAAGATCAGGAGGGACAACGTCTTCGAGTGCGCAGGGGAGATCAAGGGTTGCAGAGCTCGAAGAAAAGAATCAAAGGTCGAGGCCTTTAACATTTGGGAATTCTTCCAAGTTTGGGAAGAAAGCGCAAACTCAAAAGGAGAGCACAGCTGCCGTCGGATCAGGCCGAGGGGAAGATTTGGACCGTTGAAGTTTCCACGTCCAGGGAGCAGCGGGAGAGCGCACAAGGTAGGAGAGATCGTGAGTCGTTATATCTCACACAGATCGTCGACAGCTGTCGGATATGGAAGAAGGCGCATGTGAGTTAAGCCCACATACAAGCAGAGCAGAGAAATCTGGGAAAGTCCTGATAGGGCAGGAATATCAGGATTTCAGATTTCGGGAGTTCGGGATTTTGAAGGCCCTAATGACGATATATTGGGGCACTTCATAGTGAAAGTCCCAAGACAATGAGAGAAATCTGAGTCATCCATCTGGAAGGAGGACACATGTCGCGAGATCTCCATTTCGAGGATTCAAACATCGAAAAGCATAGAAGGGAGTCTTTCAACTTCGCGAGTGGCGAAGTCCTAAAATGATCTAAACCGTCCATTCGTGCGAGGACACGTGGAGTGATCTAGACATCGGGAGAGAAGTCCCAAAAAGAGCATTTCGGTACTTTGATATTTCAGCTACCGAGAGTACGAGAGGACAACGAAGATTTGATGTGCTGAAAGTTGCGGAATTCTGAAATGCGAATTCCCAAAAAGCAGAGAAGGAGTATTGCCGGGAGCATTTCGGCATACTGGATATCGGGATTTTGAGGATCCTGTAGACAAGACATCTGAGCACTTCGGCTTTGGAGAACCCAAAAATGTGAAAGAAGGAGGAAGTCGAGGCATAAGCATTTCGACATTTCGGATATCGGAGGATCGAGAAGGCAGAGGTTCTCGACATCAGGACTCAGGAAGTCCCGAAACCTGAAATTTCCATTTTGGGAAAAGGTCACGATCATGCTGAGGCCGTGTGTAGGTGGAATCTCGCGTTGGTTGCATGCTTGTGCAGGTGGAGTTTCACGAAGGACCTATGGATCAAAGATTGAAGATTCCAACAAGGAATCAAAGGAGCCGATCCAGCTCGAGGAGGTTGTTTGAACGATCCTGCGTGGACCTCTACCCGAGGGTTTGGGGGTCTGCGACAGTTGTGGTATTAGAGCTTGACTCTGTTTGTATATTTCAGGCAGAGAGAGCAGGAAGGAAAACACTCTGATATACACAAGTTTGGTATCAAAGGCATCTTGTAGAGACAAGTAGGGGAAGACAGACTGTTGGAACTCTATGATGATTGTTCGCAGGAATGAAACAGTCAAAAAGACAGTCTGGTCGACTATGTAGGGGACACTGGAAGCACTCGGGGTTGCAGAGTGAAAACAACAGATCTGTCAGGAGGACAGATAGATAGCGGGAAGAATGACTATTGAAGGTCATGCATGCGATGGGAAGAAGATCCATCAGTAGCTGGAGAACGCTGCAAGGGATAAAGAACTTGCTGAGATCAGGGAAAGGATGGATGAGCTAGCACTACGGATGCAACATAATGCTAAGCCAAGATTTGTATATGAATGGCCCATGAAGACAAAGATAAAATGGCCAGTCAGGGCATTGATGGCCAAAAGACAGTAGAGGCTATTGAGAATATGGTTGAGGCATGTTGAAAACCTCAACAGACGAGAGAAGAAAGTGGTTCAGGTGTGTGAACCAGAGGATGGGAGAAACCTCAGTAGTGAGGATGTAATGGGATAGCTGAAGATCTCAAAGACTGCCAAGAGGGCAGAGAAGAAGTTCCCAATTTCCAGGAGGGCATTGAGACAAGATCATTGTGGGATCTCATAGACTGCCAGGAGGGCAGTAGGAAAATCCCAATTTTCCAGGTGGGCATGGGAACTGAAATGAGGCTATGTGAAAGTCTTATGAACTCGGAGGTGAGTTCATATCAGCAAGGGATGCTAGTAAGTGGAGATTCATGTGGTTTTGTAGATCATGTGAATGAAGATGATGACAAGTTTAAAACTTGCACCACCCAAGAGAAGGATCGAAGGAATCTTCTAATGGTTGGAGGAATTCAGATATTCCTACCAGGAAGCCCAGTTGAGGCGAGGATTTGTGTTGTCGATGAAGGAGCAACAACAGGAGAAGGACAACCAGATGAAACTATCAAAGGAGAAGTGGAGTATATGTTAGAGACTGCCCAAGAAGAGGAAAATGAACATTCCAAGGAATGGCTCAACAGTTTCAGCCAGGGAGCTGAGGAGACTGCAGGACTGAAGCTGACAGCGGAAAAAGAGTAGGCAGATAGATTGATCACTCCATGGGAGATGGGGTTGGAAATACTGGAGGATTGGTTGAACAATCCAGAGCCAGCGAGTGATTGCCATCAACAGATGTTGGCAGAAGAGCATTCTGAGGAATTGCTCAGAGATTTCAGCCAGGGAACTGAACGGGTGATGAACACTACAGTGCTGAGGTATGCAGCGGAAGACAAAAGAGAATTCCAGGCTGAAGAACAACTGGAAGAAGCTGGGCACACACTAGCAAAGGGAATGGCCGTAGCAACACTGTCAGAGGAAGGAGAAGCTGAACAACAATCCAGTAAGAAGATTGCAGAGATGGAATCTGTAGTAGGGTGGCAAGTCAAGGCCACAAGAGATGAAAAAGATGGCATGTGAGATGATGATGATTTGCCCATTTGCAGAAATAAATTGCAGTAGAGGAGACTGCATGAACATGGCCAGCCAGGGAAGCAACTAAATGAGATGATAGAAGACATCAGAAGGCTGATGTTGAGATCAGCAGAGACTGCCAACAAGGAGAAGCTGGGCATAAGAGAAGAAACAACAACAACAGTCGAGTAGTAGAAGCAACAACAGCAACAGAAAGATGGAGCAGGCAGACAACTCCAAAGAGTTGTTTGGGATCCAGGAGGATTTCAACAGCCAGGGTGGAGAGCTCATGAGAAGGAGCTCATGAATTTTCGCAGCAAGAGAGTATGATGAAGGAGCATCGCTCTCAAGCCAGCCATGCGCCAGCCAGCCAGCCAACTCATCAAGCATGCATTCAATGAGGAGGAGAGGCACAACCCTCTCATATTCAAATTTTGAATTTGAATCGAGGACATTTAATATTGTAAGGTTGTTAGAGCCAAAAGTTTGTGCCTATACGCAAGCTTTAGATGTAGATAACCTTTAATGGTTGTAAGGCTGCAATCTAGATCCAATCTGGACTAGACAACCCATTCAATGTAGAGTTAATGTAAATTGAATAGGGTAGGTAGCTTTGGAGGGAAGAGCTCGAAGAGCCCCGTCATGCAAAAGATCTTGGATCTTGTTTTTAGAGCAGAGGGAGAGGTAGCAAGAATTAGAGTAGAGAAGGAAGGAGAGCCAAGACTCTGTTGCAGTATGAGCTCAAACACATTGTAAAGAGGCATTTTCAGATTAATACAATCAGAGCAGTTTTTCCTGCATGTTATTTGTGTATGATGAATGTCTTCATGTGTGTATTGAGGATATGTTGTAGATGTATGTTAGGTATGCATTTGTGGGGACAGATAGGTTATACTATATGTTGGGTTCTTTGATTTTAGGTTTGGAGTTCTTTGAGGCTTCATGCCAAGAGGGCGTGACAGAACACTGCGGGTTATGATGGCCAGTGCATAAAGTGCACTTCCAATTCTACGAAATTTAGACAAAGACGTGCTAGAAGGGCATACCAACTGAAATCATTGACTCAGAGGAGGATCTCAAGGTTGTTGAATACCTTGGAGGTGAGACTGTGCAGAGGAGGACACAATAGAAGACATAATCTCTGAGGAGTTCTGTAGAGATCTGCCAAGAGGGCATTGAGCAGGTGCATAGAATGAACAGAGGAACTCTATTGAGTTCAGGAGGAAGATAGAATCACTGAGGGTTCTATAGAGCTCTACCAGGAGGGAATTGAGAACAAGCACATAGTGCTGAGGAGGAACTCTACTACGAGTTCATAGAGAAATAGAATCACTGAGGATTTTGGACACTCTGCCAGGAGGGCATTGAGTAGGTGCCAGAGCGCACAGAGAGAACTCTTTTGAGTTTTGGAATAGAAGAAGATTCCAAGGAAGGATCTTCACAGAGTTGTTGAATGCCCTGCAGACTCAGCAAGAATTTTCTTGAGCAAGAGAGTGCCAAGAGGGCATCAGTTTCTCCATCTGAGGGAGAAGGAAAAAGGATAAATTCCTTAGAGGTCGAAGCTACAGGAAAAGCTCAGAAGAGATAACAACTTTGTGCGTTCAAAGACTCTACAAGGAGCGCAGAAGTCGAGGAATCCTTTGAGGATCTAAGGAGAGAAGCTCAGGAGGGGTAGTTCTTTCATGCACAAATCCATAGCTGTAGAAATCACAGAGGCCAGGGAACTCTTTGGAGAGTTTAGAATCCCAAAATATCAGGAGGGACAGTGTCTTCAAGTGCGTAGGCAAGATCAAGGGTGGCAGAGCTTGTAGAAAAGAATCAAAGGTCGAGGCCTTTAGCATTTGGGAATTCTTCCAAGTTTGGGAAGAAAGTGCACACTCAAAAGGAGATCACAACTGCCATCGGATAAGGCCGAGGGGAAGATCTGGACCGTTGAAGTTTCCATGTCTAGGGAGCAGCGGGAGAGCGCACAAAGAAGGAGAGATCATGAGCCGTCAGATCTCGCACAGAATGCCGACAACCGTCAGATCTGGAAGAAGGCACATGTGAGTTAAGCCCATATATGAGCAGAGTAGAGAAATCTTGGAAAGTCCCGACTGGGCAGGAATATCAAGATTTTGGATTTCAGGAGTTAAGGATTTCAAAGGCCCTGATGATGAGAGATCGGGGCACTTCATAGTGCAAGTCCCGAAATAGTGAGASAAATCTGAGCCGTCCATCTGGAAGGAGGACACGTATCGCGAGATATCCATTTCAAKGATTCGAACATCGGAAAGCATAGAAGGGASTCTTTCGAATTCKCGAGTGGCAAAGTCCCGAAAAGATCTGGACCGTCCATTCGTGGGAGGACATGTGGAGCGATCCAGACATCGGGAGAGAAGTCCCGAAAATAGCGTTTCGGTACTTCGGTATTTTGGCCCCTGGGAGTATGAGATGACAAGGAAGATTTGATGTGCTGAGAGTCACGAAATTCTGAAACGTGAATTCCTGAAAAGCGGAGAAGGAGTATTGTCGGGAGAATTTTCGCATACCGGATATCGAGATTTCAGGGATCTTGTGGACAAGAGATCTGAGCACTTTGGCTTTGGAGAACCCAAAAATGAGAAAGAAGGAGGAAGCCAGGGCATAGACATTTCGGCATTTCGGAGATCAGAGGATCGAGAAGGCATAGGTTCTCGACATCAGGACTCAGGAAGTCCCGAAACCCAAAATTTCCATTTCGGGAAAAGGTCGCGATCGTGCTAAGGCCATGTGTAGGTGGAAGCTCGTGTCGGTTGCATGTTTGTGCAGGTGGAGTTTCACGAAGGACCTGTGGATCAAAGATTGAAGATTCCAACAGGGAATCAAAGGAGTCGATCTGGCTCGAGGAGGTTGTTTGAACGATCCTGCGTGGACCTCGACCCGAGGGTTTGGGGATCTGCGACAATTTGGCCCTGAGTGAGCCACTTGCCTTAGTGCAGGAGTTGTCCTGCTTTGACAACCCGATAAAGATATATCCTTTATTGGCTAGTGCTCTTGACCTGTGTGTCAACGATTTGATCAATGGATGTTTGTTCCATGCAGTCAGGGTTGATCTCTATTGGTTTCAAATGTTCTTTTATCTTTGAGGTGTCCAATAATGGTGGAAAATATGGCCGAAGGAGATCCACATTGAACACTCGGTGCAAGCCAAGGAAGGGGGGAATGTTGAGCTCAAAAGCATTGTCTCCCGTAGCCTTGGTGATGGTATAAGTTCCATAACAGAGTGGATGAAGCTTCTGATGGGGCCTTGTAAGGTGTTATTTCTACAAGTGCAACCAAACTTTGTCTCCCACCTGAAACTTATGTGGCACTCAATGTTGATCATGTTGTTGCTTGTACTTAGCATTGGACTTTCATAAAATATCATGAACTTGTTGGCAGATGTGTTGGGTCCTCTCAATGAACCGAGTGGCTTTATCAACTTCAGTTGGAGCATGGGATGAGTCTATCGGGGTGGCCGCAAGGGGTAGTGCAACGTCCATGGGACCCAATGGTTGAAATCCCAACCCCACCTAAAAGGGTTTGTGGCCGATTGAGCTATGTATGTCTCTGTTGTAGTTGTGCTCAACATAGTTGTGTTGGAATTGTACATGTGCAGGATATGCAAGGTCATTCGGTTGACAATCTCGATTTTTCCATCCGTCTGGAGGTGGAAGGAAGTGGATTTGGTGAGATTAATGTCCAATAGTGACCAAAGGCTTGACCAAAATGTGTTGAGGAACATATTATCCCGTTCTGAGATAATGGTTTGTGGGATCCCAAAATGTACCAACACTCATTCAAAGAAGAGCTTGGCAGTGGCCTCCATTGTGATGCTCTTCTTGCAGGAGACCATAATCGCCATCTTGGAAAAGTGATCCACAACCACAAAACCAAAGTCATTTCCCCGCTTGGTGGATGGAAGGCTTGACATGTAGTTCATTGAGATGGATTGTGAGGGCTTGTCAAGAGTAGGAATAAGGGTGTAGAAGCCTTCTATCTTAGTGGTCGGTTTGGCAATAGTGCAAGTAATGCAGGACCTACTATACTTGTTGACATATTGTCAAAGTTTTGACCAGTATAAATTTCGTTGCAACACTTCCACTATCTTTTCTACAACGAAGTGTCCTGCCACCCGAATGTAGTGGGATTCAAAAATCATCTTCGCTTGCTCGCTTGATGGAACATAGAGATGGCACAGATGGCACAACAACCCATCCTGAAGATTGAAATTAGTGACAGTTGTGTTTGCGCCCAACATATGGTAGGTGGTGGCGAAGTCAGGATCTTTCTCATAGAGGTGGGGCCATCCATAGGTCTTGTGGCTACAAGAGTCTAGCACCATGGTGAGTTTCGTGACTAGAGTTCGGTTGAGGAACTCAGTGACTTGGTTGGTACTTCTTTTCTTATACTTGATGTTGAGGTGGAACTAATGCAAGTATGTGGACCACCTCTAATGGTGATCATTCTGTAATTTTCCTTGTTTCTGCATGAACTATAGTGGCTTATGATCAATGTGGATGATTGTCTCCTTCCCAAGAATGTAATTCCTCCATTAGCGACAAGCTTGCACAATGGAGTACATTTATTTGTCGTAAGTAGGGTACTTACAGATGAAATATGATAGTGTCTCACTATGATAAGCCACAGGGTGGCCGTGTTGAGTGAGAAATCTGCCCACAACATAGTCTAAAGAATTTTTCTTAATCTCAAAGGATTTTTGCAGGTCAGGTAATGAAAGCACTGGGGTTGAGCACAAGCGCTACTTCAAATCATCAAATGATTGTTGTTAGGATATGCCCCACATAAAATTTTCCTTACCACCTCCCTTGGTTACTTTCCTGAGGGCCCATGCAATATGGGAGAATCCCAACATGAACCTGCGATAGAAATTGGCAAGGCCTAAGAAGCTTTGAAGCTCAGTGAGCATGGTTGCGGTTGGCTAGTCACGGATAACCTAGATCTTGCTTGGATCCACATGCACACCATGCACATTAAAAAATTATCCTAGGTATTGACCTTATCCATGCCGAAGCAACATTTTTCCAAGGTGGCATATAGCTTGTGTTGCCGTAGAGTGTGCAGAACCAGCTGAATATGCTTCAAGTGTTCTTTTGAAGTCTTGTTGTAGATGAGGATGTCATTTAGATACACCATTACAAAAAAATTGGTGAAAGGATGCAATATATCTTCCATCATCCTCATGAATTTTTTTGGGTCATTTTTCAAACCGAAGGGTGTGACCAACCATTCAAAAAGACCTTCTTTTGACTTGAAGGCAATCTTCCATACATTTGTTTGTTCTATTGGGAACTAATGGTAGCTAGAATTCAAATTAATCTTACTGAAGTATTTGGACCCTTTGAACTAATAACGAAGATCGTCGATTTAGGGAATCAGGTATCAGTTCCTGGATGTGATTTTATTTAGGGCCTGGTAGTCAATGCAGAGTCACGAGGTCCCGTCTTTTTTTTGCACTAGCATGATTAGGCTTCCACAAGGTTATGAGATGGGTCAAATGTGCCCCTTGTGGAGAAATTCTTGGATCTGACGCTTGATCTCCTCATTTTCTAACATAGAGCGGCAATAGACTGGCCCATTGGGTAGCAATGCGTTGGGGGTCAGATCAATGGAATAACTGGCCTAACAGTGTAAAGGTATCCCAATAGGTGAGGAGAATATGTATTTGTATTCTTCCATGACCTTATCTACTTTATTTTTCTACGTGGAGAGGTCGGTCGTAGAGGCCCTCGATGTGGCTGCAATATTTCTCTCACTCTGAGAGTGAATCGTGAAGAAGACAAAATTCCTAGTCTGAGAGATGATCTTCCTGCATTGCGTGGAGGATATCGAGGAAATGGCACTAGGTAGGACTACCTCGGGTATCCTATACAATTTCCTGTTCAAAGTAACAATAACACTACGATACCTAGAATCATATACAACATGAAGTTTCCATAAATAAGGTTGGCCCCAAAAAACATCACAAACTTCAAGGGGATCAACAACACACAATACATCATATTTTAAGGGCTTGATGTCATATGACATGCGACACTATTTCTTGACACGAAGATAACTTCCTTCATGGAGCCAGATGATGGTGTAGGGATGGTGATGTGGTATTGTTGGCATGTCCAACTATTTGATGACCTCCACTGAGATGAGGTTCTTCTGAATATTTCTATCAACAATGAAGTGCAGCGGGGTGCCTTTCAACCACATCTATGAATGAAAGAGGTGCTCACCTTCCTCTGACTCATCAAGTTCACTAATATGGATCTTGGTGGTAGAAATGATGGTGCTTGGTTTCGCGTCAATGATTTGTCTCCCCTTTTTTGGTTCTGACTCAGAGTCAGAACTCGCATCTGATTCAGAGACTTTCACCTCAGCCACTAATGATTGCTTTGAGAAACAATTAGTAACTTGTTATACCAGGGACTCTTATGGAAGTCCCACTACTTCCCAATATCTTTCTTCATATTTCCATTTTCCTTCTTTTCTTATGGCTTAGACTGGTTGTCCCGAGGCTGTCCATATTTTCTCTGTCCTTTGTTTTGCAGGTTGGGGATTCTATTTCTTTGCTTCTGCTATGGGGGGTTCCCAGACTCTTATGGAAGTCCCACCACTTCCCAATATATTTCTTTGTCTTTCCATTTTCCTTCTTTTCTTGTGGATTAGACTGGTTGTCCTGAGGCTATCCATATTTTCTCTGCCCTTTGTTTTGTAGGTTGGGGATGCCCTTTCCCTGTTTCTTCTATGAGGGGTTCCCAGACCCAAACTATTGTGTCTTTTGTTTAAGCCTTTGCTCAATTTTGATGACATATCGATAGGTCACACATAAGGGAGAGATGTCCTGAAACTCCATTTATTCCTAGATGTATCTTTGCAAACCACCTCTATACATAAGCACCATATGTCATTCTAAATATTTGATACCCATCTTGGTGCGCAATGTATGGAATATATTTGTGAACTCTCGCACCGCTTGGTCCCTTTCCTACCGTAGTGTGGTCCATTTTGTATACAGGTTGTCATAACATCCAACATGGTAGTATTGTTCCTTAATAACATCCTTAAAGGACTCTCAGGTGAGTGCGACTGTAAATAATGAGGGTTCATCTGTTTCCTTTTGCTCACATAAATTCTCCCACCAATATTTCACATGGGGAATGACTTTGAGGAGTGAGAAAGTAATATTTTCTCTATTTGAAAAGTTATGGACAAAAAAATACCCTTCTAGTAGATTCAACCATTTGTCTATCGCACTTGTGTTGAATTGGCCTTCAAATATAGGAATATAAAATTTGATATGTACCTTGAAGGGGGTGGTGCCTCTACTTGAGGAAGATGTGTTGCATGTTGGTAGCCACTGAAGGATTTGTGAAAAATTATCCATCATCTCATTCCTCTACTACATGAGGGATTCCTTGAGAAACTATTTGAAAGGATCTCTTGTCTTGTTGTCTTTATTTTCTCTCACCATGGAAGGTCGATTGGGTGTGCGAGAGACTTTTTCCTCAAGAGAAACAAGCTCGAGACCTAACTCTTTGTACCCTGACCTTGTCAGGGACATGCACTGAGAACGASAAGGAACATACCACTATGATACCACTAATCCAGATTTTATGAGTAGAATGAAATGAACACATGTTATTATTATTATTAACACAGAGACACAAGGAACAATAACAAATATATAGTAAAACTGGCTTCTATTCAATAAAGAAATATGTTGAAACTGTAAAATGCAGATTGAAAACAAGCTTGCTAGAATGGTGTCGGCTTATCTCTAAGAAGAGATTTGATGATTGTGCTCATTTGCAAGAAGATGATTAAAATGAGGCTCTAAAATCATAATTCCAAAACCGTAGACATCCAAAAACCTAACCATAGGAGATGAAGCACCAAAAGTCATGTCGGATCTGTTGGGGTAAGTTAGTACATCAACTTCCCGAGGTCGTAACTTTTGCATACGATCTTTGTTTTAGGCACACGATAGTCCATTGGAAATTTATATCTGAGGAATACACATTATTCCATAGAACTCTAACGTTAGCTATATTTAGACTGTGGAGAGCCCTAAAAACGTTGTTTAGGGCCTAAAAATGACCCCTGAAGTTCACGTCCCAAAAACTAGGAAAAAACTACCAAATTGAAAAACTGTCAAGATGAGCCAGTTGGAATAGATGGGAGCCACCAATATCCACCTGGATCAAAATTATTTTTATTCCATTATCAACATATTTCAATATTTTTTGCACTAATATAATAATATTAAATCTAAATCTTATGTAAAACAATGCATCGCAAAGATTTTATAGAAACTTGTAAGGTCACGAACTATTTCATTGGAATATCCATGATAGTTTACAAATCATGTTGGTATCAGATAAATTTTCTTTTGGTTTTTTATGTGAAATTACATAGATCCGGGATTGCATCCCTCTCCACTTGTAAAGTTTTTTTTTCCCCTTTCACAAAGGAACTTAGGATAAAAATCATTATCCTCCAACATGCCTTTTAAAATAATATTAAATTATTCTCTCTTTAGATAAGCCTTATGGCTTACCATTTTACCCTATATTTTTATCCCCTTCCCTTCCCCTACCTAGTGGAGATTAGTCCCCCATAATTCTTTCTTCATGGTTGGTCTGTACAGACTGATGTGATTTTTATTTTAATGATATGCATAATTACCTATACAAAAATAGGCTCATCGACATTAAGCAATCTAGGATCTCCAACCTAGTATTCACATAAGCCTCCCAACTTATAAACACTTGGCTCACCAACCTATAAAAATAATTACAATTCAACGGGGACTCGACCTTGGGGTATTAAAATCCCCTCCCCTTATTTATGCATTGTCCTCAGTGCATCATATTTACATATTACAACACGATTTTAAAAAATCTTCAAAAATATGCGGGCATTCTTCCTGCATGGCCTCTTCATGCTCCCAAATGTCATCCTTAGGACCGTACCAGGTCCATTAGACCTTTACTATCTCAATGGATGGATTCCAGAGTTTCTTGATTTTTTGGTCCAGCATGCATACCAGATGCACTTGAAAAGTGCCTTCTTGCTCCACCTGAATCACATTCAAATCAATAATATGATTAGCATCAGGTATATATTTCTTAAACAATGATACATGAAATACATTATTAATGGTCATATATGTAGGTAATGAAAGCATATAAGCTACATGCCTAATCCTTTCTAGTATTTCAAATGGCCCAGAGTAACGAGTTGTCAATTTGAAACAGCTTCCCAACTTTAGGGAACTTGTATTGGCCTTCACTTTTATAAACACATGATCACCAATACATAATTCTCTATGAATTCTTCCCTTATCAATGTATCTTTTCTTCTTGTCTTTAGCATCCTTTAATTTCTACTTTATCTTTGACATATGCTCTTCCATTTCCCTGAGCAACTCTGGCCCAACTACTACTCTATCAGCTGGGTTGTCCTATCTTATTGGTGTGTTTTACTTTCTGCCATAAAGTGCCTCAAATGGGCTCATCTTCAGATATGCTTGGTGCACATTATTGTAAGCAAATTCTACCAAGTGTAGATAGTCTTCCCATTTAGATGGTTTGTTCATCACTTACATTCTTAGCATATTTTCTATCACTTGGTTCACCCTTTCTATTTTCCCATCAAACTTGAGATGATAAGTTGTACTCAAGTTCAGATTTGTTCCGAACCGTTTGAATAATCCCTTCTAGAACTTTGAGGTGAAATTTGGGTCTCTGTCAGAAACAATTGTCTTGGGTATGCCATGCAAGCGTGCTACTTCCCTCATATAAATATCAACAACAATGGTTTCCTTGTGATCAATCTCCATTGGAATGAAATGGGTAGCTTTAGTATGCTTTCCACCACCACCATGATAGAATCATGATGCTTCCTTGTTCTGGGGAATTTGGTGATGAAATCCATTGACACCATTTTCCACTTCAACTCAGGAATGGGAAATGTCTGCAGCAACCCAGATGGATGTCTATGCTCAACCTTTACCTTTTGACACTCCATACATTTAGCAATGTACTTAGCAATTTCCCTCTTCATGCTTGACCAATAGTATTGGCTCTTGACAACTTCAATGGTTTTCTGATATGCTGGGTGTCCAACATAAGGTACATTATGCATATCTTTCAATATCATACTCCTCAATTCATGAGAATTGGGTACATAAATGTTTTTCCTGTACAAGAGAATTTCATCATTTCGCAATTTATAATCTTCAACCTTCTGCTGCATTTTACCTTGCTATAATTTTGTTACTATCTCCATGTACTACAAATCTGCTTTTGCAATCTCAGAAATTCTTCCTTTAAGATCATTTTGATACATGCTAATGGTTGTAGCATGCAGTTCATGGACTCTCTTGCTGAGTGCATCAACCACTTTGGTCTCCTTTCCTTTGATGTGCTTAATATCAAAGCCATACTCACAAAGAAACTCTAACCATCTACTTTTTCTTCCATTTAGATTTGGATGATCAAATAGATATTTCAGACCATTATGGGTTGTCCTCAACTCAAACCTTTTTCCCATGAGGTAGGGCCTCCACTTCTTCAAGGCATGTACTATGGATTCCAACTCCAAATCACGAGTGGCATATAGCCTTTCATGCTCTTTCAATTTTCTAGATTCAAAACATACCACAAAACCCTTCTGACTAAGAACTCCACCAAGTCCTTCTTTGCATGCATCTGTGAAAACCATGAAATCCTCATTAGGATATGCAATTCTTAGAATTGGAGCACTGGTTAACAACTGCTTCAATTGTTGGAAGCTCCTTTCACATTATGTTTTCCATTGAAACTTCACCCCCTTCCTTTTCAAGGAAGTGATCGGGTGAGCAATCCCTGAAAACCTTGTAATGAATATTTTGTAGTAGCCAACTATACCCATGAAGGGTCTGACTTCTGTCACATTCTTAGGTGTTGTCCACCCTTTAATAACTTCAATATTTTCAGGGTCCACTGCTATCCCTTATTCAGATATGATATGCCCCAAATAGTGAATTTGGTTCTGATAAAATGAACACTTGCTCAATTTGGCATACAACTGGTTCTCTCTTAACACTTGTAGAAAGATCCTCAAGTGATGATCATGCTCTTATTTTGACTTGGAATATATAAGAATGTCATCCAAAAATACAATGACAAACTTGTCCAGGTAGTCTATGAAAACACCATTCATTAAACACATAAAAACAACTGGTGCATTTGATAACCCAAATGTCACCATTGTGAATTCGTAATGACCATACCTTGTTCTGAAGGAAGTCTTTTTGATATATTCATCTTTAATTCTCACATGATGATAATTGGATCTGAGATCAATGTTTGAAAATATTTTTTCATTCTTCAACTGATCAAAGAGATCATCGATCCTTGGAAAATGATACTTATTCTTTATAGTTACCTTGTTCAATTGTCTAAAGTCAATACATAGTCTCAATGTCCCGTCCTTCTTCTTTACAAATAAAATTCGGCCACCCCAAGGTGACACACTTGGGTGTATATACCCCTTCTTCAGAATTTTTTCAAGATGCATTTGCATTTCCTTAAGCTCTGGTGTACTCATCCTGTAAGGAGTCTTGGATACTGGAGCTTCACTAGGAATTAAGTTTATATAGAAATCAAAATCTCTCTTTGGGGGTAGTCCTGGTATCTCTTTGAACACATCCTCAAAATATTTCAATACTGCATGATCTTCAATATTTGGCACCTTATCCTTAGGTGCTTCCTCCATATGAGCTACAATTATTTGGCAGCCATTTGTGTAACACTTCTTTAGCTGCATAGTTGATATCTCTCAGACAATAACTACCCTGGGAATTCCTTGGATTGTTCTTGGGTTCCCTTACTCATTTAGGCAAGTAAATTCCTTGTTATGAAATTTTAAGACAACATGGTGTTGGTCCAACCAATCCATACCAATTAGAAAATCATATGAAATCAAGGGCAGGATGTTCAAATCTTCCTTGGTACTTAGCCCATTCATGTCCACTAGATATGATTTAACCAGCTCAACACCTTTTCTCTTGGCTTCTGTAGTGAGCTACACCAACCAAGATTTCCCATGCTTTCTTCTTGTAAAATGAAATCTATCCACCACCTTAGGATATATATAATTATGACTAGCTCCTAAATCAATTGAAATAGTAAAGGCATGGTTGTTGATCATACCTTCCACTTCAATGATGTGTGATTAAAGCTCTACTTGCTTGTTGTCTAGGGATGCATATATCCTTGGTACATTTATTCCCATGTATTGCACTGTTTCATCTTGTTGTACATTGTGGACAACTCTCACCTTTTCACTTCTGTGTGGAAAATATCTATATATACGGTCTCCTTTACAACCCCAACATTGAATAGGTGGTTGTTTTGGCCTTTTCCCACCTTCCTGAATCACTTTGGGCTCTCTAGAAGATGGCTTTCCTTGAGGATTGTTTTTGAAGAATGGTTTCCTACTCCCCTTCTTCCTATTTTCCATCTTGAATTTCTTCTTGTATTCCCAAGATTTTTGAAAAGTCGTCTTTCCTTTATGCTAATCATATAGGCATTTGACTCTCCATATAGTCTCCTCCAAAGTTTTAGGATCATCATATTGAATCTTATCACTGATGAAAGATGGCATCCCACTCAAATATCTTTGAATCTTTGAATCTAAAAATATCCTTTCATACTCATCAATGGTCATGTTGCCCAGTTTGACTTCAAATAACTCTTTCATATTTTTGTCATAATACCTCTTGGTTAAGTATTTATTCTCAAAATGTTTCTTGAATTCCTTCCAAGACACATTTTTATCTTTAATGTGTTGCACATGCACAAGATGGTCCCACCACATGGATGCCTTTCCTTTAAGCAGGTACATATAAATTCTTCCTTCCGCATGAGAAGAATAATTATGCAATTGGATGTACTTCCTCATTCCTAGCAGCCATGTATCAACATCTTCATTCTTCTTGTGTTCATAATCAAAAGTAGGAGGTTTGATCTTATTCATTTCTCCTCACAGTTCATCCACCCCAGACCTCTTATGATTCTTCCTAATAGGATATGGAATTGATTTGTTGTGTACTCTCCTATTGGAATGTTTTTGGGAGTGATAGTGATGTATGCTACCACTCCTTGTTCTTCTTTTCTCATCAGGGGACCTATGGCTTCCTGATTTGTTGGAGCCACTCTCCTTATCCAATTTATTTTTAATTATGTCCAAGCTCTTCATTAACTTCATATTGAAGTCTTGCTACTACTCTTTCTCTTTCATAAGCCTCTCATTATCAACCTTGTGACTCTTGTCATATTTCTGAAAATTTCTAATGTTATCCACCATATTCATGTTTTCATCTCTTCCTTCTCCATGTCCATTGGAGTTTGTTCCTTCAATACTGAAATGGACTTCCATTCATATGATCTCATCTTCCTGGATATAATACCCCTATGCATACTCCATCTCTTTTCACTCCATGATGATTCTGATCTGATCATGTTATTGTTAATTATGCAAAATGTGCAGGCAACAGAACCTTGTCAAGCTAGCTGATTCAACAATTTTATAAAACATGAACCATTTTGGTTCACTAACCTATCAAACTTATTTCCTCTGATTTTCTAAGTAATTGTCTGACCAATCCCCTTTTCAGGGTGAGAAACTATGTTCTCTTCTCCCATACCTTTCCAATGACTGCTTCCTTGCTCAATTTTGAGCTTTGAGCAAAAATATATGGTCCTTTAAAACTTGTGATTTTTCTCTCATGCACTCCTTGTGCAACTGATCTCTTTCCTTTGAGATAAAAGTCTATTAGTTCTTTGTTGGTTCCTATCATAAAGTTCCCAAGTCTTCAATACCTCTTTTGATGCAGGTATGAACCATAAGAAACCCACAGACTTCCTTCCTAACCCCTTTCTCCTTCTTTAACACATTTTTCGGGCACTAGCCCCTTTTTCTTCATCCCCCAGCCACATTTCACCATAGGCTATAACCAAGAGAGAACATAAAGGCGCTTATCTGGAGACTATGGAACTTTGGGGCTCTGTAAATTCAAGTTTCAGAGGTTTTCCTTCCTTCTTCACTCATTTTCCCTGAACGAAAAAGTGGTCATCTTCTGGAGGGTACCTCTTCGAAGATTTGGCACTCTAGGCTTCGGGGTTCCTAACTACAGTACTCTGTAATTCCTCCAAAGGTTGAACTGGTGAATCTCTCTAGAAATTTGTGCTTTGGAGGTTTCACTTCCTTCTTTCTTTGTTTTACCTGATTGTCGGACTGACGAACCGCTGAGGTCTAGTCAACATCCACGTATAAGTGTGCCACATGGAAGAGTTACAGAGTGGATACATGGCTTCATCTAATGGACAACATGTGTCACATATTATTTGGGCATGAAGTGTAATATCCCTAGGCTGAACCCATTTGTAATGTAAATGAAAATGTACTTAAGTTGGTGAGTTGTTTTGATATCAATTGTATGCACATTTCATGGCATAGTGCACACATGTACTACGCAGTAAAATGATGAAGTGTGCACATTTTAGGATACGGTGCACAACAACTTAAGTGTGTACGATATTGAGGCTAGGGAGCCTTTGTGTATATGTTGTGTTTTATAGGCTGGTGAGCCAAGTTATTATAAGCTAGGATGATTATGTTTGATTAGGGCAGAGAGCCTAGATGTTAAAGGCCAGTGCACCTATTTTTGTATATGTCTCATGATTAATATAAAATACATCGCTGCATGCAGACCGACCATGATAAAAGAGATGGGGGGCTAAACTCCACTAGTTAGGGGAAGGGAGGGACAAAACTTAAGGAAAAGGGCTAAGTTAGGGAGCTTAAGCCAAAAAGGAATATTATATTAATATTTCTTCAAACATAAAGTATGGATAATTGTTTTATCCTAAGTTCTAAAGTTGGGGACAAGTGGGCCAAAGTAGCTCCCAACATGACAAGTGTCAAGTTGGGGACATGCATACACATTTTTGGGACTTAGTTCATTTTTAGACACTCTTCCATCATTCAACTAGGATTCATCCATGACTCCATGACCATTTTTCACTCACATAGTCAGTTATCTTTCAAACATTCATTTCATTGTACCGGAACTATATCCATAGCCATATCTGTTTGTATAGCTGGTTAGATTGGGAGATGGATTTAAGAGGCAGACTTTCAGGCCCGTGGGAAGCTTCTCTCTAGGTGAGAGAATTGTTGGGAATTGATTTTCGGAAGGTGTTGAAATGCAGCTACAATGCTCTGATATTTCTTGTCCGGCCTCTTGCTGAAGCGCAGAAGGGAAGTGGGGCAGTCAAAGGAATGTTGAGTAGAGAATGGGGCACACTTCTTGGGGTGGGGAAAGCATGTGGGGATGGAGGGACTATAAGCTGTTAGTTGAGTGAGCACCTGTGATGAAGTCTTTCCTGTGGTCCATGAGTCATTAGCCTAGTTAGGAATCCCTTTACTCGGGTGGAGTTTAGTCCCAGCTCAAGGGTGATCCAATCCTGAGAGTGATGAGCAGTGTGGTCTAAGGCTGGGAGGTTTGTGGAAGGTCTGAACACAGTTGGTGACATTCTTACCAAGATAAGTGTCAATTTTGTGATAAATTTACCTGCTGCATTGTTATTTACGTGTGTATTTTTATGTGTTACCATATGTGTGGTTATATGTGTGTTTATTTTTATGGGTATTGCCCGTATATGCTGCATGTATACGTTTACTATTATTTCAGTGTGAATCCTTGTATTTACAGATGTATTTGTATGTTTAAGTTTTATACATAAATGCTTCCACAAGAGATTTGTCTGTATATAATTTAATTGCATATAGTTTGAAAAATTCATGTGGCATAGCTCAGTTAGATGTTGGGTATGTTACTGTATGTTCCACAGAGAGAACAAAAAGATTTCTCTTGTGTAGCGTGGCCTGACATGGATGGTCGGGGACGTTACATGAAGGGCCCTTGAAAATCCTGAAAAACGATGACACATGGAATGTATCCCGTGTGTCCTCGTCACCCCAGGTGACATCGACATATTGCATCACCTTCGTGACTTCGGAACTTCAGACATCAGAGGTTTATACTTCATTACTCAATGATTCTCCCAAACTTTGAATTGATGAAGTACTGGGCTGGTGGCCCTTCGTGGCTTCAGAGTTCTATCTTCAGAGAAATTCTTGCCTTCTTCTCCCATTTTTTATGAATGCTGAATTCTTGAACTCTCCGGTGCTTTATTACTTCAGCACTCCAGAGATTTGGGCTTCAAAAGATTTAAAAACTTCTTTAGTCAATTCCTCCGAATGCCAAATTTATGAACCTCTTAACTTTTTGGGGTCCACATAGTACAACTATCATCATATAATATGGTGACACATGTCACCCACGTGTTAGACTACTATTGGTCAAACAAGGTCATCAAAAGTACAATTCCGATTGACATGTGGCATGACTAGGGGAGGTCCACATCACCTCTGGTGATGTCATCATGCCACATCATACCTCGTGCTTCAACACTTCGCAGCTCCGGGATTCGACGGATTTCTTGACTTATCACCATGTTTCTCCCAAACTCGAAACCATCGAACGAGTGCTTCCCAAAACTTCGGGACTCCAGGGCTATGTGACTTCAGAGATTTTATTAACTTTACTTCCCAGTTCTCCTGAACTCTGAATTTATGAACTACCTAAATTATGCACGGTTGATCTGCAGATACATGTTCCTGTTAATCAAACAGTCCAGATGAGTTTCAGACTTCAGGACTTTGGGAGGAAACCCATTCTACGTGCACTTCAACCAATTTCCCCAAACTCCGAACCGTCGAACTACTAGAGGAAAATCTGTGGCTCTCCTCCTTCTGGATGATCTATGGCTGAAAATCACTCCAAGACTTCAGAACTTCGAGCTTCGGCCCAATTTTCTCAACAAAACATAAAAAAATTCGAAGTCACAAAGTCCGAAGGACTTGGAGGTTAACTGTCGTGCACCTTTTCCATATCTAATGAGTGGGAAGGGTCTTCCTCCCCCCACGCATATCCTATGGCTCAAATTCAATATTGAGGTTATCAACCATGATCGCCATGCCACCTTACAAAAAGAATCACTTTCATTTACAGAAAAATATCATACTTAATAAATTAAAAAAAAACATCTACTTTATGTTAACATACACAGAATTATGAGGAAATGTACAATAAATAAACACGTGTAACATACAACATGTAATTAAGCATATATAAAGAGTAATTAGTTGTTTAAGAAGGCCACCATATATGTGCATACCTTCCATGAACCTCCCATCCTTAAATCACTTAGCTCCAAGCTATCAACAATAGGTCACCCTCGAGCTGGGGCTAAAATCCACCCAGGGTAAAGGGAATCCTAGGCTAGGCTGAGGTTACAAAGTCTCTGCGAAGGATTATGTCCCCAGGAGTCCACTCATGTCCACAACTTATAGTCCTTCATTCCCCAAATGTTTGTCCTACCCCAGGGAGTGTGCCCCTTCTTTGCTTGACAGTCCTTCACCTACCCAACTCCCCTTCTAGGGTTTCAACAACAGGTTGGACATGAAGTCTCAGAGAACTACAACTGTAGTGAGGCTCCCTTTGGAAAAATCACTTCCCCAACAACCACTCTTACATGGAGAGAGTCGCTCATAGGCCTAAAAACCTTCTTATTCATTCCAACTCCCATGTTAACCCAGTGAGGGTAATAACAACAAAAAAATCGGGTATGGGCTCTGGTAATGATAGAAAGCCACACCAGTCCAGAGAAAATCTTGGGAACCAACAGAAAAATGGCTAGGTTGCGATATGGATCAAGAACTATTCAGTCATGCTATGCTTCACAGGATTAAAATGGGTTAGCTTCACGGGGTTTGCAAGTTTCAGAGCTTGCAGGATTCCATGGTTCATGCCTCTCATCATCAAAGTAAAGAATTCCTCCCTCAATGTGTGAGCCCCACTACATGGGGAGAATGCTCTCTTAAATTTTCATGTTTCTTGGTTGACACTTTTCTCTCCAGGAGTGCATCCCTCTCCACTTGGAATTTTTTTTTTCCCTTTCACAAAGGACCTTAGGATAAAATCAATATCCTCCAAGATTCCTTTTAGAACAATATTAAATTATTCCCTCTTTAGATAAGCCTTCTGGATTACCCTTTTACCCTAGCTTCTTATCCCCTTCCCTTCCCCTACCTAGTGGATATTAGTCCCCCATAACTCTTTCTTCATGGTGAGTCTGTACGGAGTGATGTGCTTTTTATTTTAATGATATGAATAATTACATATACAAAAATAGGCTCACTGGCCTTAAGCAATATAGGCTCTCTGGCCTAATATTCACTTAAGCCTCCCATCTTATAAACACTTCGCTCAACATCCTATAAACATAATTAAAATTTAGCAAGGGCTCAGCCTTGGGGTATTACATCTGCAGTGGATCAAGAATTGGTACAAGAGGTAAGGTGCCCAACTAAACATTACCCCTTTTTCACACTGTGCGATGATTGTGATGACTCCTTTCTGGATCCTCTTCTTTTCTACACCTCCTCGGCAGCTTGCAAGCCATGAGCTTGTGGGCAAACCATGTAGCATCATCGTTGATGTCTCTAAGAAAAATTCCCCTATTCTCTTTGTTGGTACCGAATTGTTCCTTGACTATCTGAATGATCTCATTCTCATGCGCTTTGCTGTCCAAGTATTCTTTTGGTTATGTGTCCACTGTGGGTAGCCCTATAATTTTGGTGATCAACACCACATCAATTTTTACTAGCCTATCCATCTAGAGAATGCCTCCATGTACATGATCTAGCAATTGTTTGATGCACAACCCAACATTTTTACCATGCCCAAAGTGCGATATGTCTAGGAGGCTCATGATCCTGGAGTTGTAGAGCCCTATGTAGGCTCCATGATATGTTTTCCTAAAGGTCCGATTTCCCCTATGTTCACCAAGTAAGATTCCTCGACCAAGTTTGGGAAATTTTTTGTGTCATGCACATCATGGTATGAGTACCTTAGTTTAGGAAATTTCCTGAGCATGTCCTCCATGGTCACCACTATGTTTGGGAGATAGGGAAGTGTGATTTATGTGATGTCCTGTGCCTTTCTTTTATTCTCGATTATAGGTTGGCCTTCTAAGGTTGTTTCTGTGTCATCTTATTCCCCCTCCGATTTTGGCTGCTTGGTGATGTCCTCGACCAACACCTCCTCTTTGTCGTGACCCTGTTGCTGACCCTTCTTTTCATCGGGTTTAGCAGGTGTTTCAGATTTAGGGTTTGTATTGCCATTTTGATTTCCATATCTCTACCCCACTTCCATGTGTGTCGCTATCGATGTTTCCTCCTCAACCCTTGTCTGGATAAGTGACTCTGTCTTTGAGGTCATAACATCTTCCAACTCCTTGACATTCTAAGCCCCCCCCAACCTTTCCTTCCTCTTTTGGCCCTGTCGAGTAAACCATACATATTTCCCTGGTGCGCCAAACTTTGGTGGTGTCATATTATATGTGGTTTGGAAAATGGATCTCTTCTTCTCACAATTACAGGTAGTTCACACACTTCTATCTCGCACTATGCTCAAAAATCACTAAGTGTCGAACTAACTCATGCTTTCTGCACTTTATAGACTTGATCATAAATGTTTTGGTCATATGTTTCACTTTTTCCATGCATTTGCGTCGAGTCCAAATTTTTCCTGCGCGTTGTCTCTCTATTTTTTTAAATTATTTGTTGTGCATGACTTTTTCCACTTTCCTATCATTCAATCAACTTCTTCCTCTTATTATATTTTTCTTCTTTTTCTATTTTTGTATTCCATTTTCTTGTCTTTTTATAAGTTTTTCTATCCTAATATCTACTATAGTACACTATATACATGCTTTCCTCACTGTGTTGAAACTATTAAGAGTTAGTAGGATGACTGCCCCTGTACAATTTTATTTGAATACCATTCACCATTCATTTCACTTTTGTTCCTCCCAATTCCTTTAGTTGCACAAATCCTCCATATGTGATAGTCGTTACTTCATATGGCCCTAGCAAATGCATTCTGAACTTACTAGGGTGTTGCAAAAATTTTCTGTCATATAAAAGAACTAGGCATCCCTCCTTAAATATCTTCTTCTTTATGTGTCTATCATGTCAATATTTTCCCCTTGATTTCCGTACCTCTTCCATTTCCATCAGTTGACTTAACCTCTCCTATAATTCTCCTCATTATGTCATATTGGTAATTGCTGCTATGCGTAGACTGGGTACCCGAAATTCCAATGGCACCATTGCTTATTTTCCATACACCAATTTGAATGGTTTATGTCATGTCAACTTATTTCATGTGGTCCTATTCCCATAGTATTGTTGGTATTTTCAAATCCCAATCATCCCTGTTAACATTGCAGATATTAGTCAAAGCATTTTCCAAAATCTTGTTGAAATCTTATACTGTCCCATTTTCCTAAGGATGATATGGTGTATTCTTCTAGTGATATAATTCAAAATCCTCAATCATATCCTTGATGGTACTGTTAATAAAATGGGTTCCTTTTTCACTCATCAGAATCTTGGGACATTCAAATATTGTGATCACATGCTCAAATAAGAATTGCATTGTTGCCTCAATGCTGCAATATTTGACTGGTGTTGCTTATGCCCATATGGTTAAGTATTTTATCGCAATAATGATATATCGAGCTCCTAACCTTCTTTCTAGTGGATTAATAGGTTCAACAAAATCTATTTCCCATTTTTCAAATACCTAAATACTTAATTGTGGTCTTAGGGGTATCTCATCCCTCCTGTTGGGTTTTCCAACTCTCTAACAAACATCACAGTTCTGGAAATATTCTTTGGCATATTTATGAACTGTTGGCCACCATAAACCTGTGCACAATACCTTCTGTGTGGTATATTTTTCTGCATAGTGTCCTCCATCTATACCTTCATGATCTTATTCTAAAATCCTGGGTTGTTCATTTTCTAATACACACATTCTCAAAAGGTTGTCTATGACCATCTTGTATAAATGACCTGCAATGAGTTGATAGTCTACAACTATGAATACTATGTTTTTCTTCTACATAGTAATAAAAACCTGTGGCTCAACTCTTGTACTGAATAATTCAATGAAATCAATGAAGTATTCATCAACTACATGTACTGAAAATAATTGTGCATCAAGGAAGTTGTCATCCAAGTTAGTAGGTTCTTCTCCATTGGTTACCCTGAAAAAGTGATCAGGTCCTATATTTATCTTCCATGGTTTGACTATTAATTCAAAATCAAATTCCTGGAATAATAACAACCATCTACATATCCTCCCCCCAACACTAGCTTGTTGACTAGGTATTTGAGGGAAGAGTGATCTGTGGACATTTTAAAATTATTTCCCAATAAATAATGTCTCGATTTTTGAAGAGAATACACCATGGATAGGCCTTCTCTTTCTATGGTGTTGTAATTATGATAAGATTCTGATAACTTCCTGCTTGCAAAGGCTATATGACGATCTAAGTCCCATGTTCCTGGATGCACTAGAATTTCTCCAAGTGATATTGTTGATGCATCTACATGGACATGAAATCTTTTCCCAATATGGAAACACTAATATCGATATTGTCACCATCTTATCCTTTAGAGTATCCAATCCTTGCTGACAATCCTCATTCCACGGAAATCGAGTGTCCTTCTTCAACAATTTTTCCATTGGTGTAGTAATATGTGCATACCCCTTTATAAAATTCTTGTAGTAGCTTGTATGTCCCAGTGTGGATCTTAGTTGGCGCACTAACTTTGGTGGTGGTAAGTTCACAATTACAACAATCATAGTAGGTTCAACCAATAAATGATGTTTTCACACTATATGTCCAAACAATATCCCAAAAGGTGTGCCCAAAATGCATTTCTTGATATTTAATTATATCTGACATTTCCTGCATCTTTCCAACATTAGTCTTGAAAATTCTATATGATCTTTCAAAATACTAAACATAGTCCATTCATACAGATATACTTCTAAAAACCAATGTATAAACTCCTTAAAATCAACTATGACCACTCTTGAAAAGATAATTGGTGCATTCGTCAATCCAAAGGGCATGATTGTATATTGGTAGGATCCCCATTCTATAGCAAAGGTAGTCTTATACCTGTCCTCTGAAGATATTTTGATCTAATGGTAACCTGAGAATCCATCTGTGAATGAATATTCTTCCTGGCCTCCCACATTATCCAAGAATTCATCTATAAAAGGGATAGGGAAAGGATCATGTAAGAAAGAATCATTTAATTTCCTCAAATATACATAAATCCTGATCCCCCTTTGATTCTTTTCTTGGACTACCATGGGAATAATCCATTCAGATTCCTCCATTGGTTCTATGATACCAACTTCCAACATTCGGTCAATTTCTTCTTTCACTTTCTTCTTATATATTGGATTCAACCTGTAAGCTATATGTCTGGCAGATCTAGCATCTGGTTTTAGGGGTATCCTCATCTCACATAACTTACATGCTATCCATTTCATCTTTGTAAAGGTTGCAGGAAATAGGTCACTGTATTCGCACAATAACTCTGTTATCCTTTATAGTATATGCTCATCCCAGTAGTCTCGAATGTTGGCCATTTTAGGATTTTCCTCTTTCCCAATGTTGACTTTCTTTACTTTGATTGGTGAAGCAAATGCCTCTAAATCCATAAATGGACCTTCCACCTCTCTTTCTCTCCTTCAATCCCTGTGATCTAAATGTTGCATGAATCATCTTCATCTGGTGCTTCCTCTTCGACATGATAACATGAGAGTAAATATTTGACTATCTGTCTATTCTGCTATTGGTATTCTATTATAATTTTTACCTATGGTTCATAAATAGATATCTTTCCCTATATCTGCTTCAGAGATGAATCAATGTTGGTGTTCTCATGCTCAAATGAGAAGGTTACTACAATTTTTTTTAGTAATATTGTCCATTATGTAGTTCCTCTGCACATCTCCTGGTCTATGTACCAGTTTCCTGGAATCCCTTCCAATGTATGAATGAAGTGATGAGTCTATTCCTATGGTGGTGTCATCCTCCATTGTGTTCTACATTTCTCTAGGTGCTCAACTGATCTTCCTTTCCCATCATACTTTTGCATTGTATTGCTCCCCTGTTCTACGCCAAATCTAATGCGCAGTATCCATTTACACTGATACCAGTCCTGAATTGTTTCTTTATGCGCACCCCACCAATTGACAGGTGTTTCCTTGAGTGCAATATCCAGGGCTAATGGCCTATAATTTTCTAAAAATCCCACCTCATATTTTTTCGAGGATTCCTCTAAGTCGTTCAACCCATGAAATATGGGAGGTTTGCTTATCTCTATACCAACCCACCTTATTGTGCAATCTATTCTTGTGCACCTCCTTGTGGAGACGTCATGTAATCTCTATTGCCAATTCTCTAGACCTGTATCTGAGTCCAAAGCACATGGTGTAATGCTTCTCCAGTTGAGTACCCCATCTGCAGTTGAGTTGACATAAACATCTTCTTGCGCAATGGTTTTGTATAACTGATTTATTTCTTCCAACATGTTGCATCTACAAGACTTTCTGCTTCTGAAGGATCCAATGGTGAAATAACTCTATATTCACTTGATTCAAAATTCAATTTCCTTCTCTTCAGGTTGATCACAGCCTGGTTATCAAATTCCCAATCTAATCAAAGTAATGCTTGGTAAGGTGTTGTGCCATCTACTATCTCTATTACTTATAAATATTCCATAGTGCACACTCCATCCAAGTCTACTGTCACACCTTTAAGTATTCCAATTGGTAACACTCTATGATGATTTTCTAGTTTTAAATGGACATGTGAATAGCCTAATGTGGGTTCCTCCATACACTTCCATGTCTTCTTAGGAAAAATGTTTACCTTAGATTCTAAATCAAGTAAGATATCTTCCATGTTGAAATCCCCATTGTTGGCATTTATCCTAAATTCCCTGCTTGTTCTTCTTATTGTATGGAGATGATTGATTGTTTTCTTCTCTAACTTCCCTTCTACCTTTGTGTTACATATTTCTAGAAAATTATGTAAGACCTTAAGTGATGATGGATCATTCAATAACTTAACATAGTATTGCAGAAAAGTCTTTATGGTACTTAATTTCTCTAACAATTGTCCTTTATTTGTGTGATCCATTGATGATGGCATCTCGTACATTGGTGGGTCCTGCATTTGTTGCACAACCCATGTAGATGCAATTTTCTCTTTGAGAATATCCTATCTGGCCTCCTTAAATGTTTCATTTTCTTTCCATGTGTCAAACAGATTATGTGGCTCAGTATTCTTCTTTACCCATTGGTGTTGAGATGGATCTTGTTTTGATGCATAAAATCCTGTTTTGGATCCTCCTCGAGTAACTATATTGATGTTTTCCCCATCATCCCTTCCTTCTGCATAAATACATTGGAAATTTTGGTTGTTTTGGTTCCTTTTTTCCTGAATCTCTCCCAAGAGTGTTGGGCAGTCTTCTGTGTCATGGTCTGCTGCACGAGAATACATACATGTCGCAGGTGGAAGTAGACAATCCCTCACATAATGACCTGGTTTTTGGTAGTTATGGAATACTATTGGTCCTCTTCCTCATCCATATCCTTCTCTACCTTTTCCTCCACATCTATCTCCTCGCAATGTGTTGTATTGGGGTACCTGGTTTCACTACACCAGATTATACTGTGGTTGCACAATGTTGAACTGTGGCTGCATGGGGTTGAATGGCGGTGGGACCTAGTTGACCTAAGATGAAGCTTTCCCTGTCATTATCTCTGATTGCACCCTGTAAGTGTCTGAAATTATTTCTCTCATCAGCTCCAGTGTTCTACAATCCTTATCATCATGCCCCATTGATTTGCAAAAAATGCAATATGAACTTTTTAGTACTATTTTATATGTCTGCATCATTGGAAACTGGTATGGATCATGCCCATGTTTCTTACAAATATTGCACCATGGTCCTTCTATTAGCAAGGGGTTTGAAACCCTTGCTGCCAATTACTGCACACAAGTTGGACATTCATTCGTATGATGTCCTTTTGTATTGCATAACGTACATCGAACATCTTCTCTCTTCTCTTTTACCTTATTCTAGTTCAGTTGAAATGTCAGATTCTTTAGATCCTCCTTCAACTCCTCTATTGTTGGATCTGTCTACTGATATTGGTTTTCTTCTAGTTGTAGGACTTCTTGTACAGCCCCTACTTGATTTTGGAACTTATGTTGTCTCAAAGGATACTTCAAGTGTGGTAATAGTGAGTTCAAAAATAACTTCCTATGTTGCATGTCAGTAATTGAATACTTCAACTTACCTTTTAGAAGTTTGAATCTCTGATCAATCTCCCAAAAAAACTCACCTGGTTTCTTCCTGATTTCAATCATTTCATTCATGTACTGGTCTTCTGAGCTTGGCTTCTGAAACTCATTTACTAGTAGCTTTTTCACCTCTGCGACAATGTTTGGTACTCCTTGTGGACTGTTTACATCAAGTCTCATGTACCAGTCGAATGTGTGGTCTCTTAGAATGATATCTAACTACGGGAGTTTTGTATCCTTGTTTGTGATCTATTTTGCTTCCCATATATTTTTCACATATGAATATATGCTTTTCAGAGTCTTCTGATGCCTCTTCATAGAAATCTGTTAATATGATTGTGGGATCTTATCCTACCATTTTGAATTGTGTTGAACTACTACCTCCATGTGATGTAGATAATTGACTATCAGTTCATGAACAAGATCCCCCGGTTGATTGTCATTGATTGGACCCTTGTCCTGTTGCTCCTCTTCCACTAAAATTCGGTTGTCTAAATGTTGGTGTTCTTTCAGGTGTATTAGTCACACATGGGGTTCTAGGTTCATCACTGATGATGATCTAGACTGGAGTTATACCTTCTATTCCTAACCTTGGACCTCTTGTTTTCCTTTCATATGTTGTGCACATGATTTACTCAATCTACTCCATAGCTCGAAGATCATCTACCTCTTCTTCATCGTTCACTAATCCCTCTCTGTTAGATATGGCCCTCTTCTTGTTATTCATATTATATTGGTAAGGTATTCTAATGCACATCTTTCCAACTATTTCCATTATCTTCTTTATCTAGTATTCTTTCATCATGATTGGGTCCATGGCCTCCATCTGCTTCCCTTTATCCATATCAATTTGGCATACAACTGGTGCTCTCTTAACACTTGTAACACCATCCTCAAGTGATTCTATAGGAATTAAGTTTATAGAGAAATCAATATCTCTCTTTGGGGGTAGTCCTGGTATCTCCTTGAACACATCCTCAAAATATTTTAGGACTGGATGATCGTCAATATTTGGCACCTTATCCTTAGGTGCTTCCTCCATATGAGATGGAATTATTTGGCGACACTTCCTATAACAATTCTTCAGCTGCATTGTTGAGATCTCTTGGACAGTAACTTCCCTAGGAATTCATTGGACTATTCTATGGTTACCTTCCTCATTTAGGCAAGTATATTCGTTGTTATGATAGTCTAATACAACATGTTGTTGTTCCAACCAATCCATACCAATTAGACAATCATATGAACCCAAGGGCAGGATGTTAAAATATTCCTTGGTACCTATCCCATTCATGTCTACTGGACATGATTTAACTAGCTCAACAAATTTTCTCTTGGCTCTTGTATCCAGCTGCACCAACCAAGATTTTCCATGCTTTCTTCTTGGAAAATGCAATCTCTCCACCACCTTAGGATCTATATAACTATGACTAGCTCCTAAATCAATTAAAATAGTAAAGGAATGCTTGTTGATCATACCTTCCACTTCAATCATCTGTGATTGAAACTCTGCTTGCTTGTTGTCGAGGGATTCATATATCCTTGATACATTTTTGCCCATGTCTTTGATGGAGGAGCATCACTCCAAGCCAGTAGCGTGCTAGCCAACCAGCATATCAAAGCGCGCATTCGATGGGAGAGAGAGGCGCAACCTTCTCAATTTTAAAATTTTGAAATTGTATTAAATGATTGTAAGGCTGGTAGAGCCAAAAAGCCATGAATATGTGTAGTCTTTAGTAAAGGTTGCCTTAAATAGGTTGTAATTCTGAGATCTAGATCTGATTCGGACTAGACAGACATTCAATGTAATTGAATGTAAGTTAATGAGAGTTGGTGAGGATGGAGGGAAGCGCTCGAAGATCCCCCTCATATAAAAAGATCTTTTTGGTATCTAGAGTTAGTTTTAGAAGGGGAGAAGAGAGCCGAGACTCTGTGGTAGTCCAAGCTCAAACAGATTGTAAAGAGGCATTTTCATATTAATAAAAATATCATTTTTTCCTGCACAAGTCTTCATGTGTTAATGAGTTCATGAAGGAATGTATTTATGTGTTGATGATATGCTGTAGATGTATGTTAGGTATGCATTTGCATGGATAGATTGAATTTACTGTCTGTGAGTTCTTTGATTCCAGGTTTGGGATTTTTGAGGCTTCATGCAAGAGGTTGCATGATATAATACTGTGGGTTCTGTGAGCCAGTGCAAGGAGTGCACTTCTGAATTCTGTGGATTCAGACAAAGACATGCCAAGAGGGCACACCAGTGGAATTCATTGACTCAAGGAGAAGCCTCAAGGTTGTTGAACACCTTGGAGGTAAGAATGTGCAGAGGGAGGCACAGAGAAGACATAATTACTGAGAATTCTATGGAAGCTCTGCCAAGAGGGAATTGAGCAAATGCACTGGATGCATTGGAGAGAGAACTCTATTTCGAGTTCATTGAGAAGACAAAACCACTGTAGGTTTTGTAGAGCTCTGTTGGGAGGGCATCGAGTGAGTACACAGAAGGAACTCTATTCTGAGTTTAGAGATAAGAGAAGTGTCATAGAAGGAGACCTTCACAGGGTTTTTGAACACCCTGCAGACCCAACAAGGAGTGCTTGAGCATAAGTTGCCAGAGGGCACTTATATCCTTTCAAGGAGAGAAAGGGGAAGAGACATTTAGAGGTTCAAGAAGGATAAGCTCAGGATGTATAGAACAGTTGTGTGTAGAGGCTCTGCAAGGTGTGCATCGAGAAAAAGAACGCCAGGAGGGTGTGAAACATTTATTTGCAAGAAATAATTCGAATTGAGTTATCCGAAAAGCTCAGCAGCACAAGGAGTGTGCGAATAAGAACTTGTATGAAGTTCTTAAGCTCAGAAGGAATAGCATAAGAAGTGTGCTCAGAGTGAACTTGTCTCAAGTTCAGAAGCTTAGGAGGAACAGTGCCTTTGTGCACAGAGCCATAGCTACAAGGAATCACAGAAGTCGAGACACCCTTTGATGAGTAAGAGTTTGAAAATATCAGGAGGGACATCATCTTTAGAATGCAGGAGGGAGCCGAGGATACAAGCTTCATAGTAGAAGCAAAGGATGAGACCTTTGAAGCATTTGAGGTCTTCCAAGTTTAGGAAGAAACGTAAGTTCAGGAGGGAGCACAACTACCATTAGATCAGCTAGAGAGGATGAGAATCTAGACCATTGAATCTATGTCCAGGCAAGCAGGAGGAGAGTGCATAGGAGAAAGAGATATGGGCCATCAGATCTGGGCACATGGATCGATAGCCATCGGATCTAGGAGAAGTTGCACGAGGTTTAACCCTCGTATGTGAAGAAGGGAACGAAAGGCCTATTTTGGCATTTCGGCTACTGGGAGATACAAAGGGAAAGAGTCAGGACTCTTGACCCATGAAATCCTGAAAGGATCGTGACCATCCAATAGGAGGACATGTGGCGAGTGGTCGAAGGTTTCAGGGAAATTCCCGAAAGGAGGATTTTAGCATTTCGGTTACCGGGAATGCAAAGGGGTAAGAGTTTGGAACTCTTGACCCATGAAATCCCAAAAATACACAATCCGTCGGATCAGTAGAGGCTATGAGCCGTTGTTCCCAGTTTGGAGTGGAAGACCGCCATTTTGGGGATCGATACTTCGGTATTTCAGATACTGGGAGCTCGAAGGAGCAGGGAGTTGTTGCATTCGGGATCGCAAAGTCCCAAAACGTGAAAAAAAGAAAGAAGATGGAGGAGTAGCGTGGTCACAGAACAGGGTCATATATTTCGGTAGTTCAGGGTTTGGCTTTTCAGGAATCCCGAGGACAAGAGGTCGGGGGCGCTTTGCGCTGGAAATCCTCGAAGTCGCAAAATGTGAAATATCTTTGGAGTGAGGATGTGGTCACATGTTTTGGAAGTTCAGGATTCGACATTTCAACAATCCTAGGGACAAGAAGTTAGGTACTTGACATTGAAAGTCCTGAAGTCATGAAACGTGACATACCTTCGAAGTTAGGTTGTGGTCACGGAGGAAACGGTCACATGGACTGAGATGTGGGCCAGGGGGTGTTATAACCCTAAATTGCACCATTCATGCTCACTTGGCATCAGGCCAACTCATTGTCGTTCATTGCCAAAGCCATGCTGAACAAACTCTTTAAAAACCTCTCAAATCAAGTAACCCGCGCCCTAACCCACTGCTGGGCACGTTGGAACGCTAGTAGGCCTTCTGCTGCACGCGTTGGAACGCGGGCTGACCCACTACAGCCAACGTTTACCTAACAAAGCAAAAAATCAGGAAAGTTTCTGCTGGGACGAAAAGCTTTGGGTCAGTTAACTGGAACTCCCAGCCATGCATGGCCGAGAGTTCGTCTAAAACCCTAGCTCCTTCTAGCCTATAAAAGAAGGGGTAGGGGTACTATTCAA
>SNQJ01S0051340.1:59178-71671 GCA_010110895.2 Picea sitchensis
GAAGTCCATTCTATGTGAACTTCAACCAATTTCACTGAACTCCAAACCACCGAACTACTCGAGTAAAATCCACAACTCTCCTCATCCTCGATGATCTATGGCTGAAAATCACTCCTAGAATTTGGAACTTCGGGCTTCAACCCCTTTTTCTCAACAAAAAAAAAACTTTTCTGAAGTCACGAAGTCCAAAGGACTTGGAGGTTAAATTTCGTGCACCTTTTCCAGATATGACAACTGGGAAGGGTCTGTCTCCCGCCACGCAGATCCTATGACTCAAATTAAATCTTGTGGTTATCAAGTACGATCGATATGATAACTTCTTTGCCACTCCTCTTTGAGCTTTCCATTACCACCCGGGAGCTCTCTCAGTGCCCCTATGGCACTCTGTACATCAAATGCTTATGGAATTTGTTTTTTACTCCAAATTCCACATTTGTAGCCCATCCAGGTTTAGTGTTTAAAGCATGGGCTTTGATACCAATTTGTAGCATCCACAACCACCCAAGCCGGGGAATGCTACTACAATTCTATTGTGTTCAAGCTCCGATACCAATTTGTAGCATCCCCATCCTTCCTAGGGCTGAGCCATGCCACCTTACATAAATACTCACTTACATTTGTGGAAAATATCATACTTAATAAATTAAAAACAAACATCTACCTTTTGTTAACATACACAGAATTATGTAGAAACGCACAGTAAATAAACACATGTGTAACATACAACATGTAATTAAGAATATATAAAGAGTACTTAATGATAACTTCTTTGCCACTCCTCTTTGAGCTTTCCATTACCACTGAGCTCTTCTGCCCTCATGGCACTCCAGACATCAGAAATGCCATAGAATTTGTTTTTACTTCAAATTCCACATTTGTATCCCATCCAGGTTTAGTGTTTAAAGCATGGGCTTTGATACCAATTTGTAGCATCCCCAACCACCAATAGGCTGGGAAACGCTACCTAATGAATGTATCTTTGATTTTTTGTTTTGATACCAATTTGTAGCATCCCCATCCCTTCCTCTAGGGCTGAGCCATGCCACCTTACATAAATACTCACTTACATTTGTGGAAAATATCATACTTAATAAATTAAAAAACAAACATCTACCTTTTGTTAACATACACAGAATTATACGGAAACATATAGTAAATAAACACATGTGTAACATACAACATGTAATTACGAATATATAAAGAGTACTTATATTTTTAAGAAGGCCACCAACTACGTAAGTAAGGCAGACTTTCCGCAAACCACCCAACCTTAAACCACACTCCGCTACCTTAAAAGCACAACAATGGGTCACCCCTGCTAGAATAAACTCCACACAGGCCAAAGGAATTATAGGCTAGGTTGAGGTTACAATTTCTCCAGGAAGAATTATGTACCCAATATTCCACTCACATCCACAGCTTAAAGTCCCTCATTCCCCACATTCCTTCCCCACCCCAGGGAGTGTGCCCCTTCTCTGCTTGAAAGTCCTTCAACTACCCCACTCCCCTTCGAGGGCTTTAGAAATAGGTCAGACAGGAAGTCTCAGAGAACTACAACTTCAGTGAGGCTCCCTCTGGGAAAATCACTTCCCCAAAAACCTCTCTTACCTGGAGAGAGTTGCTCACATGCCTAAAAACCTGCTTCTTTAGTCGAACTCCCAGACCAACCCAGTTAGGGTAATAACAATAGAAAAATCGGGTATGGGCTCTAGTAATTACATCAATCCACACCAGTCTAGATAAAATCATGGGAAACAACATCAAAATGGATAGGGTACAATATGGCTCAGGGACTTTTCATTCGTGCTATGCTTCAAATAATAAAAATGGGTTAGCTTCACGGGGTTTGCAGGTTTTAGAGCTTGCAAGATTCCATGGTGCATGCCTCCCAGCTTCAAAGGAAAGAAAGCCTCTGTCAATGTGTGAGCCCCTATGCATGGGAAGAATGCTCTCTTAAATTTTCATGTGTCCTGGTTGGCACTTTTCTCTCCAAGAGTGGTTCCCTCTTCACTTGGAATTTTTTTTTTTCCCTTTCACAAAGGAACTTAGGATTAAAATCATTATCCTCCAAGATGCCTTTTAGAATAATATTAAATTATTCCCTCTTTAGATAATCCTTCTGGCTTACCCTTTTACCCTAGCTTCTTATCCCCTTCCCTTCCCCTACGTAGTGGAGCTTAGTCCCCCATAAATATTTCTTTGTGGTCAGTCTGTATGCAATGATGTGCTTTTTATTTTAATGATATGCACAATTACATATACAAAAATAGGCTTATTGGCCTTAAGCGATCTAGGTTCTCTATCCTAATATTTACTTAAGCCTCCCATCTTATAAACACTTGGCTCACCAGCCTATAAACATAATTATAATTCATCACGGGCTCGGCCTTGGGGTATTACATCTGTAGTTTATCAAGAATTTTTTAAGGAGGTAAGGTGCCCAACTAAACATTACCCCTTTCACACACTGCGTGATGAATGTGATGACTCCTGTTCAACCCTCCTCTTTTTTGCACTTCCTCAACAACTTGCAAGTCATGATCTTGCTGGCAAACCTTGTCGCGTCATCGTTCATGTCTCTAAGAAAAATTCCCTTGTTCCCTCTATTGGTACCAAAATTTTCCTTGACTATCTCAATGATCTCCTTCTCGGGCACTTTGTTGTCCAATTATTCTTCTGGTTGTGCATCCATTATGGGTAACCTTGTAATTTTGGAAATCAACACCACATCAAGTTGTACTGGCCTATTGATCCAGATAATTCCTCCATGTAGCCAATATAACAATTGTTTGACACACAACCCAACATTTTTACCATGCTCGAAGTGTGATATGTCTAGGAGGTTCATGATCCCAAAGTTTTAGAGCCTTGTTATCCAATGTGTATTCTCCATGATAGGATTTCCTAAGGGTCCAATTTCCCCTATGTTCGCCAAGTAAGCTCCCTCTATCAAGTATGGGAAACTTGTTGCATCACGCACATAATGGTATGAGTACCTTAATTTTGGAGCTTTCCTGAGCATGTCCTCCATGGTCGCCACTGCGTTTGGGAGGTAGGGAAGTGTGATTTATGTGACATCATGTGCCTTTCTTTTCTACTCGATGATAGGTTGGACTTCTTCCTCTTTTTCTGTGTAATCTTATTCCCCCTCTAAGTTTGGTTGGTTGGTGATGTCCTCGACCAACACCTCCTCTTCGTCGTGACCCTGTTGATGACCCTTCATTTCATCGGGTTTAATAGGTGTTTCAGGGTGAGGGTTTCTATTATTTTTGTCGAGGTTTTCTCCTCAACCCTCTTTGGGTTGAGTGACTCTGTCTTTGAGTTTGTAACATCTTCCAGCTTGACAACATTCTCGAGCTCTGCCAACCTTTCCTTCCTCCTTTGGCCCTATCAAGTAAACCATACATATTACCCTAGATCGCCAAACTTTGGTGGTGTCATATTGTATGCGGTTTGGACAGTTGCTCTCTTCTTCACACAATTACACCTAGGTCACACACTTCTAGCTCACTCTATGCTAAAAAACCACTAAGTGTCGAACTACTCCATGCTTTCTGCACTTTATAGACCTGATCATAAATGTTTTGATCACATGTTTCACTTTTTTCATGCATTTGCGCCGAGTCCAAACTTTTCCTACGCGTTGTCTCTCTATTTTTTTGCATTATTTGTTGCATGCAATTTTTTCCACTTTCCTACCATTCAATCGACTTCTTCCTCTTTTTGTATTTTTCTTGTTTTTCTATTTTTGTATTCCCTTTTCTTGTTTTTCTCCTTTTTAATTATCTTTTAATAAGTTTCTCTCTCCTAATATCTACTATAGTACACTATATACATGATTTCGTCATTGTGCTACAACTATTAAGAGTTAATAGGTCGAATACCCCTGTATAGTTTCATATGACTACCATTCACCATTCCATTCAGTTATGTTCCTCCCAAGTCCTTTATCTACACAAATCCTCTATCTGTGATAGTCACTACTTCATATGGCCCTGGCCAATGCATTCTAAACTTACCAGGGCGTTGCAAAAAATTTATGTCATAGAGAAGAACTAGGTATCCCTTCTTAAATTGCTTCTTCTTTATGTGTCTGTCATGCCAATCTTTGTTCCTTGATTGCAATTTTTTTTTGTCGTAGAGAAGAACCAGGTATCCATCCCTAAATAAATTCTTCTTTATGTGTTTTTCATGCCAAGCTTTCAAGAGAGAGAAAAATCCACATCATCAGTAGATAATGTTGAAGAAAACCCCTCTAGGTCACTAGAAAAGAAGAAAGAACAAATGAGTAAGAGTTATGAAGAAGTAATCAAAGGAAGGAATCACTATCAACAAGAATCAAAGAACAATGAGTATAATAGAGATTCATCTTCAACAAGACATACCACATTCAAGGAACAAAGAAGCTTCAACCATAATGAAGGGATCCACAGAAGAGAAGATAATGATTAGCCAAGGCATGAATTCAGAAGGACTACACAACAAAGAAGATCATCAACTCCCAGGTATGTAAATTTCTTTTATGGTCATTGTTTTTATTGTACTAACTTTTTACATAAGGTTACAAATTGCAGAGCTTTTGGAATAAATTTTCAAGAAAGAAATGCTTATGTGGACCCACATAACATTGAATGTTACAAATTCCATAAATATGGACACATAACTTGTGATTGTAGAAGGATTATGGATACTTCTATGAAATAGAACACTTTTATAAGATATAAGAAAGTATGGAAAATAAAACAAGAATAGGTGAATAAATACTAGGTCTCAGAGAATGAAGGATTTGTAGTGGTATGAGAAAGAAAAGAAGAACATGTGAATAAATAACAGGTTCAAGAGATAGTACTTTCAGGAATTGTAGTGCAAGATGAATTGATAAACAAAATGAAAGAATTCAGAGTTTAGAGAGATGATGAGTGTTGAATAATATGTTCAAATGAACATGACAAGTAAATGAAGAATTCGAATTTTGAATTTATTTTATATATGTCAGTGAAATTCAAGAGGAAGAACTAATGGAAAATAAATAACACTGGAATAAAGGAAAGGGAACATATACATCTTACAGAAAATTCGAGGCAATAAAAATCATCAGAGAGAGAGAGATCCATAAAGAAATATTAGTATGATATAGACAGGGAGGCATACCCACAAGGGGGAGCTATTATTTACAACAAGTAAAATATCAGGAGGAGACATATTGACAGGGAGAGTTAAACTTTGGTCAAATATGAAGAGAAATAACATAGGCATGAAGACAGGGTGAGCTGCCCCAAGGAGAGATACCGTTTTCCATTGATGTCAAAGGGGGAGAGTGAGAAACATTGATGAGGAGAAATGGTCACAGGGGGAGCATGAGAATTGGATCATCAGTGTTTCCATCAATGTTGGTGTTCCCATCAATGCCAAAGGGGGATATTGTTGGACAATTGGTTTGTATAGTTGGTTGTCATTGATGTCAACCCTTGGATAGGTCCAGAGATGTTGGACATATGTATGACCGAGATTTATGGTGATTTAGTTGGGTGCATTTGATGTAGTCTACATGTATCCCCAGAGGTGTGGTTATGGGACACAAAATTGATTGAGGAATAATGACATGAAGAACGGTGTAAAATAAGGTATGACCCTCATAAATGGATAATACTTTTCATGCCATTTTCGGTGATATATGGAAAACCACATAGTTCCTCACAATTAAGGAGATATGGCCTTGTGAATTTGGAAGCGTGAAAGAATGGTCAAGAAGCCCTAGTTGGTTACAAGTCAATGATTGAAAGGGTAAAGTGGTTGCAACAAGAAATCTATAGAATCCCTAGTTTTAAGGGAAGAGGTTACCTAGAAAAAGTATAAATACTCCTCAAGGAGTCATTCACAAGGACACTCACACACTTACATTGAATATCTATCTTGTGAATGTTACGATCTAGTATTGTGATCTTTTGGATAGTTTACAATGGAGAATTATGAGGTAGCGAAGCGGGAGAAGTGTGATATTCTCGAGATGGCAGAGGAGAGTGAGATAAACTGAGGAAATAATAATTGAGGTCATCCTTGCAAGTTGAACTATACTTTTCTAGTGAGTTCCTCTCTTATTGCACAATACCTGTCTAGTCAGGCCCTTGCTTGTTGTCCTATGGTTGTCAAGCGAGGCACTTACATATTTGGGAAAATGTTAGTACCAGAATGTTGATTGACTATGGAAGAAGCTACAGGTCAGATTACAGAGTAACATGTTAGCTATAGGATCATAGGTAAGGATTAAGGATTATGGTTTTGGTGTTATGGTATATGCATGGTGATGATATCATGTGATTTGGTGCATCTTGGTAATGTGATTGTACATTGATTAGAGGCATTACTGGATGGTTTGCTTTCTGGTTTAGTTACATGTTATGGTACATACTTGAGGCTTGGTATATTATATCTTGGTGACATTGAGGAGCATGCTTCAAGCATGTTTTTGAAGACTTTGGTATATGACTTGAGGCATATCATAGGATGTATGGTGCAATTTGATTGAGGTCTACTTGTTGAGATGCATTGTTGGTACATATCTTGGATACATTGGCACATGTTTTATGGTAGTTGGTTGAGGTATATCATGAGTGATATGACACTTGTTTGATGTACATGGTTGGAATGTTGTGTGGTTGATGATGCTACTAGTATTGGTACATTGATAGAGGAACTTGTTGGTGATATTGATATATGCTTGGTACACATTTGGGAAATATTCTTGCCATATGGTTGAGGAAATTCATTGATGATATATTATGGTATATGGTATGGTGTTGATGTACGTGGTTGGAACATGGTATGGTACCAGTGTTGATGATATAGGTGTTGGTGCATGGTTGATGCACCTGTTATGGTGCAGGTGGTGATACAGGTTTGGTGCATGGTTGATGCACTTGTTGATGGTACATGCATAGGTTGGTGCATGGTTGATGCACTTTTTGATGGTACACGTACAGGCTAGTGCATGGTTGATGCACTTGTTGATAGTAAAGGTACATGTTGATGCATGCTATAGGTTGGTACTTGGTTGAGACACATATCTTATGATGGTATGTGGTGATGTTGGTACATTCGTGGTAGAGGAATGTGTTGGTGATGTTGAGCATATGGTTTAAGATACGCTCTTAGTGATCTTTGCATGAGGTGCATGCAGTTGAGAGTGGATCTAGTTTCTTGGATGAGACAGTGACATATTGGACAAGTGGAAGTGAGAGTGATAGTGACAATGATAGTTATAGTGGCAGTGATAGTGAGAGAGTTTTTGGTAGTGATAGTGGTAGAGTTTGTGACAATTGGTCTACACTTATATTTCAAGGTGGAAGGACGGGACAAGGAGAGGGGGTTGTAGAATTATTTCGGTTGGTTCCATATAATTAGGGAGTTGGAGCTTCCTTAAGGTTGGAGCTTGAGAACTAGGTGGTTGTATCCACCTTTCGTTTGGATCCAGAGAACATAGGGGGTTATAGCCTCCTTCTAGTTGGAGCCAAATAATTCATGGAGTTGTAGTTTCCTTCAAGTTGTATCCTATAAATAGGGGGATGTATCCTCGTTCGAATTACAACTGGATAATTGGGAATTTGTTGTTTCCTAGGAATGAATTCATGATATATATAAGAAAGCATTTTCTAGTTTTCTCCCATTTGGGGTTCCATGTAAATACTAGTGTACTTTGTTCTTGATGTGATATTGATGTGACTTTGCTTACAATTACATGCTTATGATATATAATGAATGAAATCATAGATGATGCATTGATGGTAAACTATTTAACATTGTTGATAAAGTGAAAGAATATATATTGTGGTTAAAAGTGGTATAAAGTTCTCATAATTATGCACCCCCCACCTCTCAGTATTCCAACAATGATCACATGCACTAATGAATGTCTATATGCACTAAGAATTTATTTTCAAAATGCCTACTAGTTTACATGCATTTTGTCTTTCCTATATTCATTATTCATTTCTTATAGAATGCTCTTCAATACATATTTATTTTATCTTTATTTGTTTATTTATTTTTGTGTTGTAGATGGTGGTCCTTAAATTCCTTTTTATTATGGTTGTCCCATGTTCCATGATTATTCTCATTCGTGACCTGTTTCTTCTTGCTGAGAACCTTCCATCGAAGTCCCACTTTCCCTCTTTTCAATTCTAGCCAATATGTCCTATTGGAATTTTCCTTCACTTAGGAAGCCATGCCACAACTTAATTCTATCAAAATCTTTCAACATTCCCAATGTTATAATAGTGTTTCTTTTGCTAAATATTAGTACTACAATCTAATAACCACCCATTGATTTACTTATCCATTGGTACCTTTAAAAAAAAAAAAACTTCATTAATTATTCCACTGAATTCCTTGCACCTAATCTCTCTTTTGCTATGAAATTTGATTTATACACAACTTTATTTCTCTGAATACTTTTAGATAGAAGTGGATTTATGGATTTCAACTCTTTTCTAGGCATTCCTATGCTCTGACATTAAGATGGATAACCTATCTCATGATTCACATATCACCTCATGAGATTATTTCCCCCGTTTCATCAATATTTGTTGCCATCAATACACTTTTACATTCAAGGTGGAGTATTCCTTATCTACATGTGCATATTAATTCCATTCTTCACATGTTGTCTTGTTCCTTTCTTGATTTTGTCATGGCTACATATTTTATATGAGAATCCTTATTTATTTACCTTTTCATGTCATTCATACTTTGTAGTAGTCGAGTATTAATTTGGATCTTCTCTTTTTSATCCATTGTCATAATTTGATTTCATACTCTGTGGTTGTGCACCTCCCTCTGCAATCACTTTATTGTATCAACCAACTTCTACAAGATTTTCCCTACTTCTATCTCCATCTCACCCTGGAATTATAATCCACAATGGACACCCAAAAAACTTATTTAATTCATCTGATCCTCCTATAAATAGGTCCTTGACATACTACTTTATCCTTGAATGCTCTCTTGTTCATCAACAATTACCTCATTATTAAAAACTCAACCCTTGTTTATTGCTAGGATAATGCACTCCAAATTTGCCTCTATACCTTTGAATATGCATCATAGGGATAATATGCACTCTTCCTTACCCAACAATCAATTTTGGAATATAACTCTATCAACTGGAAATGTTTTTTTCTCAAAATTGACATTATTTAGAAAACTTTCACATTATGCAATTGCATGGTTCACGAAGTCCAATTGCCCTTTTGTTTCTGCAGATTTATAAAACCATTAGATGTTTTTGGGAAGAATCAAAATATTCCATCATATTTTCCTTTGAATTACATTTCCAATGGCTATACTCATTCCTTAATTTCATTCCTAAGCTAAAAGTTACAACTTTCTGAATTTTGCAATTTCTAGTCAATTGTGCACTATTCTCACTAGTGCAATCTGCCTAAGAGACCATCTTTGACATAAAATATGTTAGGAATCATAAATATTGAGCACATATAGTATTTATGATTTTTAACGCACATCAATTTTAAGATTCCAAATCTGATGCTCCAGTCAATTTATGTATAAATCAGGAATTATCAACTTTGCACTTTTTACATTTTCTCCAGACTTGGAAATTTTAGCCAAGACTGGGTATCTCGCAAAAAGAGAAAAATGGGAAAAAACTCCCTCAAGACAAAGTTGTCTAGATTGATGTGTGAATACAATTTTGATTAAACAAATTTTTCTAGATTGGTGATCTAGGGTCTCTTTTCCTCTGAAGATATCAAGAATCCCAAAAACATGCCCGAGAATAATGTATTTTTTCTTATTTCATCATTCCCACTTAAAACCATTTTGAATTTGGACAAAATCCCAATTGTCTATATTTATGCTTGCTTTTTGGATGCTCTATAAATATTTCATCGTTATCTAGGTCCTTGTCAATGAGAATGACTAAGCATTTTCCATAGAATTGAAGAAGAAATGTCCAGTGGCCCTGATGGACACTTTTTTATCCCTCATCGTTGTGGACATATCCCTTAAATTTAATTTGATTCTAAGATTATCTACTCTTGTTGTGGCCAAAACAATTTTTTGGCTCCAGACTTTCTTTTTATAAATTGTGTATTTTCTCCTTCCCTTTCCTCTTTCTCCTCTTCTCTTCATTTTATTTCTTCATCTCTTCATTTTTATTCTTCCATTCTTTTTATCTCCTCTTTCCTTATCTTTCTCTTCTTTTTTTCTTTCCATTTTCCCTTCTTTGATGATCACTAAAAATCGTTCATTGGTGGTTGACGAAAATGTCTAAAGTCTACTTTTTTTGCGAACCCCAAAAAGGTCTATCAACCATAGATGATCGGGGAAAACTTCCATCAATGATCATAAAAAAGGTTCATCGGTAATAAAGGAGAAAATATATTGACGATTGGGGAAACATTCCATCGGTAGTTGGAAAAATGTCCATCGGTGATCGAAAAAAAGGCTCATCAACGATTGTGGAAAACATTCATCGACAATTAGGGAAAAATTCCATTAATGATTGACAAAATAGCTCATTGGTGATCATGGTAAAATTCCATCTAATATGGAATAAAACATCCATCATTTATTGTGGAAAACAATTCATTGGCGGTTGGAGAAAAATTTCATCAACGATCAACAAAAAGGCTCATAGGCGACCAGAAAATAAGGTTTAAAATCTAGTTTTATTTACATCATTGAACTCATATGAATTAGAAAATTTTATCCAAATATGTGATGGTTTTGGACCATTGATATCAATATCAATGTAATTTAATACTTTGATCTGATATAGTTCGTCGAACTCTGAATTTCTTCTTCGAGGATCGACAGTTTTCTGTGAACTATGTTTGTTCATACTTCACCAAATTTCGTCGAAGTTCGAAAGGCCCCATTGACAGAAGAATATCCATTGTTGATGGCCAAGTCGAATGAGATAGGATTTTAAATATTTTATATCCATTATATGACCCTATACTTCTACCACTATGGACCTTGTCAGTCAACGTCATCAGTACTGTCCACGTCATCATCTATACAAAACTTTTCAAAAATCCTAAAAAAATATATTTTTTGAAAATTTCATAATTTTTCTGAAATTTTCTTTTCTAGCCTAAAATGTTCTTATATTTTTTGGTCACCATGGGCTATCTAGACTTATCTTCCCATGGCCAAACTTGACCCTTGAACTATCAATTCAGAATCCATTTTCCCAGTCACATCATTACTTCCCCTGGAATTCAAAAATTTCACTCTAAATAGGAATTTCAGTGTGAAATTCACCATTTTTCCAAAATTTGACACAAAAAAAGGATTTTCAACAATGAACTTGTTAAATACACACTACTCTTTGGCTCATATGGGTCTCATGTTGAACCAAAATATCTTATACCAATTTGTAACAAACTCGACATGTTAAATACAAAATTAAAATTCCTTAATGCAAATAAAATTAAACACAGTGCAAGAAGCCCATAATTTTTCTCATGAAACTAACAACATATTTAAAAAAATGAATGCATCCATTCAAGAAAATACAACAACATTCATATAAAACATTACACAACATAATTAACATAATAAACATTACATAAAATTTATATGTTTATAAACTAACCAATTGGTTGTGTACAAAGGATGTTCCTCCCATTCGTAGGCTTGCTGTTTGAATTCTAAAAAAAATCCCACCCTCAAGCTGATGCTATGAGTCCAAAATGAGATCTAGTCCTCTTGTCTATCCAATCTCCACATTAAATATCCCAAAAAACCAAGTTCTACTCTAACAAAAATTACAATCCATCAATTCTCTTCCCCTCAACCTGGACAACTGAAGGAATGTGATACTCCTTCTGACGCAGCCGCACCCTCTGCCTCGGCAAAGACCTCTGCACTGACCTCCCAGTCTTAAGGATTGTTCTAATTATAGCTTTGAGCCAGAGTGGATCCTTTGATTCTCCACTGGAATCTCCTTTAAAATTGACCCACAGGTCTTTTCTGTTCCTCGCAACCTCTAGGCCTGATCGTTGTCCTCTCCAAAACAAGAAAATAGAAAATCGGGTTTCGAGGTTTCAAAAATCCCGATCCCACAGCCTTTTGTTTCCTGATTTCCCGATCTCCGCTATCCCGATATTCTCTAACTTCAGTTAGCTCTCTGGGCTAGGCTCATGGTCCACACGACCTCCTTTCATATGACCCCATTCCTATCACCTTTCGGGATTTCGGGGTTTTTGATGTCGAAGTGTATGCGACCTCTTGTCCCTCGGATCCCCGATTCTCCGAATCCCGATATGACGTCACTAGGAAGCCCTTCCACCATAAAACACAATCAACGGCCATGATCGTTTACTAAATCAATGGCTTCGGATCTCCCTTGGGACTTCATGATTTCAAATGTCGAAATGTCTTTGTCTTCGATTTCCCCGATCTCTCGAATGTCGATTTCCCGATATGACTTCTCTTTCGGGACTTTTCCCGAAAATCGTGATTTTCGCCA
>SNQJ01S0051340.1:78172-94405 GCA_010110895.2 Picea sitchensis
TCCTTCGATTCTCAACTGGAATGTCCTTTAAAATTGACCCACAGGTCTTTTCTTCTCCTCGCAGCCACTAGGCCTGATTGCTGTCCTCTCCACGACAAGAAGATAGAAAATCCAGTTTCGGGGTTTCAAAAATCCTGATGCCATAACCTTTTGTTTCCCGATTTCCCAATCTCTGCTATCCTGATATGCTCTAACTTCAGTTAGCCATCTGGGCTAGGCTCGTGGTCCACATGACCTCCTTTCATATGACCCTAGTCCTACCACCTTTCAGGATTTTGGGGTTTCTGATGTCGAAGTGTATGCAACCTCTTGTCCCCTGGATCCCCGATTCTCCGAATCCTGATATGATGTCACTAGGAAGCCCTTCCACCGTAAAACACAATCAATGGTCATGATCATTTACTAAATCAACAGCTCCGGATCTCCCTCGGGACTTCACGATTTCAAATGCCGAAATGTCTCTGTCTTTGATTTCCCCGATCTCTCAAATGTCGATTTCCCAATATGACTTCTCTTTCGGGACTTTTCCCGAAAATCGTAATTGTCGCCACGCATCCACAAGGATGGACGGTTCTCGTCTGCTTCGAAGTTTTCACTGTGGAAATTCCTGATCCCTCGTTATGACGAGATGATGTCAACTGGGCCCCACAATGGAGCTTTCCTCCTCATCGGGATTTCAGACTTCGCAATTCCGAAATGCAAGGGTTTCCTTCTTTAGGATCTGTGAAACATCGAACCCCATCCTCTTCAGATTTTCGACATGCATCCTAGATGAATGAACGGTCCAGATTAAACCTCGAACTTTGTCCAATGCAAAGTGAAACTCCTCCCTTATGTGAGTCCCGATGGTCGATTCCCCGATTTGGATAATCACATGACACGCGTCCTTCCTGGGATCCACGGCTGAAATCCTTGCGCTATTTCGCGACTCAAAGGGCCTCGGACTCTTGCTCTTCAAATCTTCGATATGCTAATGGTTCTTGATTCCTGCCACATGTCCTAACCAATGGATGGTTCGGGTTTGTATCGAGGTTTCCACTATGGATTTTCCCGACCTCTTGTCCATGGGATTTCCGATATCTCAAACTCTGACGCTTCGATATCCCGATACCTTCAGGACTTTCACTCGGCTTGAGAGGGTTTAAGACCTGTGAAACTCTTGTTAGATCAGACATCTAATGGGTAATTGGGTGAGGATCCAAGGGCTCACGATCTCCTGATATTGAACTCCGGGCGCAGCCGTAACCTCCTCGCTCCTTTATTAGATCGGACGGCTGGCGTGATTTCCCTAATCCTCTACACAAGATTCCAACTGTCTGTTTCTTCCCCCTTGCTGATTTCTATGAAGTCAACCAAGGACTCTTCCCCAGATTTATCCACTTATGCCAAAACCCTCTGATGCCTTCTAATCACTCAAACGCATCCATTTCTTGTGCTATCTTCAATAGTTTCAAAGGCTTTATCCCTCTTGAGCTCTCTCACAACTTTGAGTCTTAAAGAAGACCCTTGCACGCACTCCTTGCAGAAACCTTCAAACACTTAAAGTGTTAATCACTCTTCGACCTTGTGCACACTCTGCAGCAATGGTCTCTCAATAACTTCTCCGATTTCAACCCCTAGTTTTAAGCTTAGTCTATGCACACCTTGGACAACTTATGTGCCTAACTGCACTTCTTGTGTGAATATGAGAACAACCGCTATCTCTCCTGAGCTTTCAGAGACGTACCTCTGAACCTTTTGTCAATGCACTCCTTGCGGGCAATTCAACTGCACTCCTTTTAGGAACTCTTGCTCAGACAGAGAAACAATTGAAACTCATTTCACTTCCCTTTCCTCTCAGACTTCAAACATTTAACAAGAAATCATTCATACATAGCATAAAAGCAATTGCATGACAGAAAGAGAAAAACATTCATGAGCATAATATTCAAAGATGCATACACAGAGAATATATGAACACCACGAGTCTGACTCACAGTTTCTTTGTATTAATTCAGAACTTTTGTACATGGAGTCTGCTACACAGCTCTCTTCTTGTCTTCTATTCTCATAATCATGCTTCATAATAATGTTACAATACACAATGAGGGTGTCTATATCCATTTTCCCTCCACTCCTAAAAATATCTAATCAGAGGATTTAAAGCTACCTACTAACATAAAAATTTTCTACCTACTATGGACGAGATCGGATCGCTCAAGGTCCTTTACAATATATAAGTATGCTCCTTCTTAATTATCTTATTTAATATGGAGCATCAATTTCAAGGTGATTTCAAAATTTGCGCTGGCACTTGTCCAGCTGTCCATCATCTCTGCGCTGGCTCGCTTGATGTTGGCGATGCTCCTACATCACCTTCTTTGTCATGGAATCAATTGGGCCTTCCCACTTCCCTCTATGGTTCTAGTGGACTCATTTTTCTAGGAATATCATAACTAGGGACTCCATGAACTCTTATCTACTCTAGGAATTCTCACAACATGATTCTCAAGAAGGCTCTTGAGCCATTTCCTTAACATAAAAAATGCACCCGAGGCTCATAGCTCATTTTATAGGCATGAAACCCACAATTTCGTCACAAACTCAACCCTCTAATGGTTTTTCTCAACCACAACATGGATAGTACTATTTTCTAGAACCCATCTCTTCCCTTGCTCTCCAAAGTCAGCAAGTAAAATTTATTCCCCTTTCCTATTCAAATTTATTCTTTCCCCATGATTTATTGACTCTCACTCTTCCCAAAAGTATTTATTGACTCTCCAACATTCCCAATATTTGCTTGCACTCAGTCCATGCTGTCATAACTAGGTGAGATAACTTCCTCAGCTAAACTCTTACATGAATTCATTGATTGAGTGTCTAATGAGTCAAAGAGTGATTAAATAGTAATGACACATTAACTCAAGAAAAATGGCATGGGTTTCCTTCTGGATCCCCGTATATCCCCCTCTCTTGTGGAATCCTATCCCCCATCATTATCATCCCTTTTGCATAAAAAAATATTATTCTTGTTAATTATTCAATGTACATAATACATAGTTTGGCCCCCAACCATATTAATCAATACGGGCTTGCATCTTAAACATATCGACCCATCTTCCTAAACCACATTTATACAATTACATTATAATTTGTGGGGATAAAAAATAGGGATGTTACAAGATTTGTGCCAAATACCTTGAACAACCCCTTCCAAAAGTTTGAGGTAAACTTGGAATCTCAATCTCAAAAAAATTTCCTTAGGAACTTGATGCATCTTGGAAATTTATTTCATGTAAATATCAACAATGTTGGATTATTTATGATTCATCTTGTGTTAAGAACCAAACATCAATATAGCATAGAAAACATGTCGGAAAAGTACTCAGCAGCCTTGAAAGGAATAATTTCGGATAATAAGCCTTAGAGGAAACCTCCTTTTACCCACTTAAATGTTCAGTACAAGATGATTAAAATGAAAATGTCTCCTTGGTATATATAAGAGCTAGGTATAATTACAACTAATGTGGCTAAAACTGACATAAATAAAATAACATTAATAATCTAAATTACAACTAATGGCCTAAAAGTGACATAAATAAAATAACATTACTAATCTAATATGCTGATTGGGGGTAATGAGCCGATATTAGGACTTAACGTACCCCCTCCTTGCGACAAAGTGTTGTCCACAGCGAGTAACTCTGGATGCTTCAGTATAAAGACTCATCTTCCCAAATTGGAATCTTAGCTGGTAGTTTCCTCATTTAATGAGATACTCACGAGTAATGGATCCTATTCTAGGTTAGTGAGATTCTTGTGTCGGTGATGAAGCCCCGGCTCTAATATGATTTTTTTCTTCCTCGTTAAGTTCTGGAAGTATAGTTTGAAGTGGGATCTTGTTGCCTATAACCTTCTTTAAGCATGTGAAACATGGAAATGGGTGTACTCGTGAAGATCTCTGGGCTCCAATTTTAATGCCATAGTACCAATCTTTGCAACACCTTATAGGGGCCATGGTACTTTGGTGATAATTTATTATCCTTCTTATAAACCTTTCCACTCACGATGTTGATGCACTTGTTAAATGAGATTATGTGCCATGGTGAGGTTTCCTTTAAGATTTGGAGAATTTGTTGTTGATTCTTGATGCTTGAACCTTAGATTTTTTCTTTTAAAAAAGTGGAGAATTGTTATTATAAAGTGCCAAGGTCATTTTTGTTGCCGATTAATGAGAAAGGTATTATACCATGATGCACTTAGGGCAACCATTTGAACCATTGTGTTTGTTTATAGAATGAAAGGCTCCTTGAAGGTAGCCTTCAGGACATCATTCACTATCTGATTTGTCCATCAGTTAGGGATGATAGGATGAGATTTGAGCTAATTGAGTACCCAAACAGAAAATAATTCTGTCAAAAAATTTCTTGAGACCTTGAAATGGCTTCTACGTTTTCATCTTGAGATGGTTCTTGTTCTTGTTCTTCTTCCTCTTCACAATCTATGTAGGCATTTCTTCTCTTCCACACTTATGTCCACGTCTTTGTACTTAACATCACAATTAAAGCACTTAAACCTTTTGCTTTCTTCCGTTGAGGTGTCAACCTTGTAGGTTGAAGGTGGAGGATTGTTCTCTCTATAGATGTTGGGATAGGTCCTTCTAGTAGCCATAGCCATTATTTTTTATTTTCAACATTTCTTGCCACCTTAAATGCATTCTCCAATGATTTGGGTTTCCCAAAAGCCGAACCCTCATGTTGAATATTATCCTTTAAAGTTCTATGAACACATCAATCAAGTGCTCATCTGAATATGAGTTACCTTTATATTCAATCTTTTTTAAGTTCTCAATCTGCTGATGGCGAACCCTTTTGCTTGAATTTATCAATTATTAAAGAGGTATTGCTCCTTGTATCCCTCATAATTAATGATATCATTTTTCTTGGTAGGTATTGAAGTGACAGATGATTTATTTGCAAGAAAAAATCCATCGTTACCAAACAAATTGATTAGGTTCTAAATATAAAGAAGCAATTCATGCAGCACATTAGTATGTGGCACATTATGGAAGTCGAATAATTGCTCCATTTGAGTATCCATGTGATTGGGTCCTTCACTTAATCAGAAACTTCCTCACTTGCTCGATCTTAGGAGTGGTTGGTCTTCTGGAAACCAAATTTGGATTTTCTCCATTCTTGATTCACCTTACGTATTGTCCTCATCATGAATTTCATGGGATGCATTCACTTCGGTGTCTTCTCTATTCTGAAATTTTTCAATACTTCCACTTGATATCCTCTTTTAAACCATCCATCTTTGCCTCCAACTTAGCTTCAGTTTAATCCATCATCTTTTGTAGTTCTTCTTTTGTTATTATCTTCTTTTGAAAATCATTTATGTCCCTACGCATTTCTTCACCTTCATCAGAGTCCAAGTGGGATTGTCTAGAGGCTTATTTGGTGTAAGTTCCCTTTTGGGTGGCATGTTGTGGTATCACTTTTGAACCTTGATTTGAGGTGGTTATTCTATACAATATTTGTCTGTATCTCGATTTTTGGCCCTTACGGGTATGAAAATTTCTCTTATGTATTTCTACGATATTTCTTCTATGCAATTCCAAGGTCTGATCAAATTGGATGTGCCAAAATTGGAATTTCTGTTAACTTCCCACAACTTGCCTTTGGCCTTTCGGAGATCTCACTTGTATAGTGTGCCACTTCATAATTGATATAAAGTTAAAACTTCCTTTTAAAATATTCTGAGACTGTCCATGATAAGAAACCAATCCCACTCCAATTTGGATACTCTAGAAGAACTTGTTGTATTTTACCTAGGGTACCTACTCGAGACTGATCAATGGGACTAGTCCGGATAGCCTATATTACACAAGGTGTATCTACAAATTTAAGATGAACCGGAAGCTAAACGTTTTACCACGGATAACTTCTAATTTCTGTAAATGGCCTCCCGGAGTTGATTAGAAACATTACAAAGCTGTTTCGCGTTACGTGACTCATTCTGGATGATTCCAGAACCCTATCTTTTCTGAGACTACTATCTCCGAATGTATAAAATTTTCGGAGCTGAGTTTTATCAACATTACCTTGATCCAGTATAATACATTACCCTCGAAGAGGTTCCTTTTGAAACGTTGGAGAAAAAGTTATAGCCCGAAAATTCCACGATTAATCTCGGTCTTGCTTGGTGAAACCCAAGACCTTGAGCTCACGATACCATATGTTAAGAACAAACATCAATATAGCATAGAAAAACATGGGAATAAGTACTCAACACAACGAAAGAGATAATTTCAGATGGCAAGCCTCTTAGGGGGCAACCTCCCTTTACCCACTTAATTCAGGGTCTGAAACATTACAAAAACAATTTTATAGCGAAAATTCCACAATGACTCATTGCAGGATGATTCCAGAACCCTATCTTTTACAGGCTATATCTCCGAATGTATAAGGCCTCAGGAGCTGAGTTTTGAACTCAACGTACCTTGATCCGTATAATAAATACCCTCCAAGAGGTTCCTTTTGAAACGTTGTAGAAAAAACGTTATAGCGAAAATTCCACAGTGTCTCAGATGTAGCAGCGAAACCCCAAGACCTTGAGCTCTGATACCATATGTTAAGAACCAAACATCAATATAGCATAGAAAAACATCAGGAAAAGAACTCAACACCTTGAAAAAGAGATAATTTCAGATAATAAGCCTCTTCGAGGGGGCAACCTCCTTTTACCCCACTTAAATGTTCAAGTACAAGATGATTAAAATGAAAATGTCTCCTTGGTATATATAGGAGACTTGGAGGTATAATTACAACTAATGGCCTAAAGCCGACATAAATAAAATAACATTAATAATCTAAATTACAACTAATGGCCTAAAACTGACATAAATAAAATAACATTACTAATCTAATATGCCCCAATTAAGGGGTAATGAGCCAATATTAGGGCTTAACATCTTGATTGGGATAAAATGTGCAACGTTGGTCAACTTTTCCATCACCACCATTATTGAGTCGTGTTTCTTTGCTATCCTAGAAACTTGGTGATGGATTCGATGGTGGCTACCTCCCACTTCCACTTTGGAATTGGTAATGGATGTAGAAAACCTTCTGGGTTTTCATGCTCATATTTCTCCCTTTGACATTCCATGCATTTGGCTATGTCACCAACCACATTCGTATTCATGCCTAGCCAAAAATGTTGACTCTTTATTGTTGTAATGGTTTTTTGATAACCTAGATTGCGAACATATGGTACACTATGTGTCTCTTTTAATATCAAATTCCTTAATTCATTTGAATTAGGAACATATACTATGTTTTTGTGTCTTAATGTTCCATAATTTCCCCACTCAACACTTTGTACTTTGGCAATAAATTACTTTGTTATATGATTTCACTGACTTGTAAAAAAATCTGGTTAAATTTGTAGCTCTCAAAATTATGTCTTTTATATCAAACATATACATGCTTATGGTTGTAACATGCATCGCATGCACCCTCTTGCTAAATGCACCCTTTTTATGTTCTTAATATCAAAGTCATAATCATTGAGATATTCTAGAAATTTGATTTGTCTAGCATTCAATGACGTCTGCTCAAATAAATTATTCAGACCACTATGGTTTGTCCTCAACTCAAATTTTATGTCCATGAGATAATGCCTCCACATATTTAAGGCATGGACTATGTATACCAACTCTAGATGATGTGTGACATAGTTCCTTTAATTCTCTTTCAAATTCCTTATCTCTTAACATAGGGAATCCATCAAGACCTTCCTTGCATTCATTAGTGCACACTATGAAATCCTCCTCCAGATAAAAAATATTCATATTAGTGCACCTGTCAATAGGTCCTTCAAATGTTGGTATTTACATTTAAAGTTACATTCAAACTTTATTCCCTTCTCTTGCAAAGAAGTGATGGGATGTGAAATCCTTGAAAATCCTCCAATAAACCTCATGTAATAGCCTGTAAGTCCCATGAATGATCTGACCTCTGTAACATTATTTGGTCTAGGACATCCTCTGATTTCCTCAATATTTTATGGGTCAATTTATATTCATTCCTTTTAGATGATATGCACCAATTAGTGTATTTTATTTTGGTAAAGGAAACATTTTATTAGATTGACATATAGTTGATGCTCTTTTAGCACTGGTAGAACCATCCTTGAGTGCTTTTCATGTTCTTTTTCTCAATTAGAATATATAAGTATGTCATCCAAGAAGACAATGACAAACGTATCCAAGTAATTTCTAAAAATACAATTCATTAGACACATAAATATAGTTGGTGCATTTTTCAATACAAATAGAACCACCACAAATTCATAATTCACACTATCTTAGGTCTATCTTGGAAAATACATTTTCTTCTCTTAGTTGGTTGAAAAGATCATCAATTTTGGGAAGAGGGTACTTGTTCTTTATTGTATATTTATTCAGTTGTCTGAAATCAATGCATGTCCTTAAGGTTCCATCCTTGTTATTCAGAAAGAGTATCAACACTCTCTAAGGTGAGACACTTTGGCCTATGTACGCTTTATTCTATAACTCTTCCAACTGCATTTTCAATTCATTCAATTATTTTTTTTCTCACTCTCCAAGGATTGTTTATGTTAGAGTAGCTGCACGCATTAAGTCAATAGAGAATTATATGTCTCTCATGGGTGGAAAACCTAGTATCTCCCCAAATACATATTCATACTTTTGTAGAATTAACAAATATTCAAGACTTGGAGATTTTTCTGTAGTTGTCTCTTCCATATGGGTTGTGTTAGCGCCACAATTTTTATTTCCATTTAGAGTCAGTTTTGAGTCACGTTATGACCCACGTGCCAAAACATGTGAATTCAAATACGTAGCACCATGAGGTTGAAGTCAACAAATGGTCGGTTGGCCCTTGGAAATGGGAAAGGGTGTCAGAGTTGGAAATTGTATACGCGGTACGGACATGTCTTTTCCCAAAAGGTTGAATCCCATTAAGAAGCTAGTTTCTATGTTCCCTGGTCAAGTCAAGTGGTTAATAAAGGCCACGCCGGAAAGTAGAATAGTTATTATTGATTCATCATGAAGGACAAGAGAATGAAAAATCATGGCTTTCGTATTAGGCATGCTCAACAAGCCTTACCAACTGCATCCTTCACGCAAGGATTTTCCATGGGAAACCTACAACTCGATTTGAGACATATCATCACCATAAATTTATCATCCTTTAGTATGATTTCTTTCCCCTAGTCGATCCATTATAAATATTGGATGATCAAAATTCTCCACAATCACAGAACTAGCCCAGAATGCTTTTCATTTTTTTCCTTACCAGTCCGGCTTGTTCAAAATACCATCCCTCCTCTGCATTTGTTGAATTCACTACATGTAGGATACTCCTCAGTCACACCATGGTATCCTCTCAAAGTGTAGGGAAGGGTGCACAGGGAAGTATAACTAAAATATCTGAGCCCCAAAAGGACTGGGATGCATTCTCACCGAAGGCAGGCATCCGCAAAAATGTGAAATAAACTTTCCCCTTACCTACAGAGAACACCATATCAGATCGTGAAACAACCGAAGAAGAGGATTTTGTACAATAATGGGAGACGGTAAGAGCCCCTTCCTCCAAAAAACAACTGCCTCAGAAGAGGGGTAGGCCTAGGAAAAACAAAGAGATCATGAGAGTTCAAGTTCTAGAAGGACCGCGTGTCGGATTGACAATCGAAGAACTACTCAGATGCGCCATCCGACTAGAACCTGCTGGGAAATCGAGCCATGAAGGCAGGAACAGAGAAAGGAGAGTGGATTTAGCAGGAGCAAATGAGGAACTGCCATATCAGCAGATGAAACAAGAAAAGTTGGCTATCGTCGAGCTCTATCAGGAAAATAGGGAATTAAGGTGACAACTAGCGACAAAGATCATGAAACCGTCAGATGCATAGAGTCATGGAGGAAATGTGGCATGGATGAAAAGGAAAATCAGCGAGTCGCATGACATTATTTTCTAGCTGCGAGAGACACAAAGGTTAGTAGAAGAATGACACATAGAGCATCCCAAAAAATGTGAGGTAGCCAAAAAGGAAATTTGTGTGGCTCTTGTTAGCACACAAAAACAGAAAGTTTAATGGGCGAAATTTTCTTCATGACAATTTTGAGTGATATGTTCTCCAACAAATGTGATTGAACAACTATTTACTGCACACAGTTCTCCAACAAAGGGTGCATAAAAGAATGCAAAGCCAATATTACAGACAACAAGATTTTAACAGACACATGTTCAGTAGGATACCTGATCCAGAGATACAGTGACACATTTTTCCCCACATCGGATTTTGACCGATGATCAGACCCTGTGGCGAACCTGAAGATAGTCGTTAGTGGACAAGTGTGATTATTGCCTATTTTTGGATAGTACCATGTGAAGAGTCTCTAGCGCATGTGGCATGTTTTCTCTAGTTTAGGGTTAACAGTTAGAAAGCGAAGCCCAAGCAACGTCGTCGTTTATATATTTCATCTTTTCGATGTAATCCAGACTGGTTGTCAAATTTGGTAGACAATAGCTATTGCATGTAATATGAAAATTTTGACAGGAATTTAATTCAAAGGTTCTGTGATTTGATGAAAATAATGTTGTTGTGATAGTTGGATGTATTGTGCTTCTTTCTTTGTGTATGTTCTTTCTTGTTGTCTTTATTCCATATATTTTTCTATCTATTTCATAACGAATTATCGAACCTGGGGATTCACTGTACAACTCCCCTTGTTCGCGCCACTTAGACAAAACATTTTCCTCTCAAGACAACTCTGAATTCATCCACAACGACGCTCTTGAGTTACTTCCTGTAATTTATCCCACCTCACATTACTGTTTTACACTAAAGGCTATTACTCACCTAGCCTTATCCTCTCAAATCTAGTCACTCAGTCATTTGTCCCATCTTTTCCTCAGATTGACCCCATAGTCTAAGTCTTACTTTTCTGCGCCAATATAACCAGAACCCACTTTATCATAGGTGTTAAATCTAGCCATCATTTTCCAAGTCATATCCAACGTGGAGACCACGCCATTTCTGAGAGAGGCCTCTCAGATATGAAAGGCTAGTTGCGGGTCTCAAAGTTGATTGAAACAGTTACCTTCGTCGTCTGTTTATAAGCCGAATAGATTTATGGAGTGCTAACATTATGGCGCCGCTGTCGGGGAAAAACTTGAAAATATTTTCCTCGGGAGAACGACAAACGTTGCAGTTTGACCCCTGAGGGTAACAGAGGAAAAAAAACCCATACCAGCTGAAACCTTTACCCCGGTGAATCCAGTCCAAACAAGCCAGTAGCCCTAAGTAGATCTACTCAGGAAACCTAGCTCCAATGATGTTTTACAATAGAGAAAATCCTGATCCAAACCACTCTAATCTTGTGTGCTACCCCGAGAAGATTCTACGTAAGGCTAGAGAGCAGGTGCCAAAACCGTTTTATTTCCTATAAAGAAGTATGTCCTTTCCCAAAGACGGCATGCAGAGCATTGAAGACCTTGTGTTTGACACACTTTTGGAGAAAACTCTGTTCAGGTCTAAGTTTGAATCTAGTTTGGAGAGCCCTGGTGACAAATAATATCCCCCAAAATTTGAATCCCCCTAGGGCTATGGCTGCCAAATTCGCTCCCCTCATGCTGCTAGCCTAGTTACACAAATTGCCTTAGAATTATAGCCAAAGAATTAGAATCTACGACACTGAGGGAAATGTTTTCACTGAGAGACACCTGGAATAGTTTAATGACTTTGTCTACCTAGAGGAGGTAGAGTACGCATATGCAAAAATGGGGCTTTTTGCACAAAGTCTTTTGGGAGATGTAAGAAAGTGGTTCAAATCCCTCCCGACCATAAGCATTTGGGACTTCACCACATTCAAGAGGTATTTCCTAAATAAATGGGGGGATAAGAAAAACCCTTTGCAACTGCTAACATAATACAATAATATGAAGAAAGCACCAGAGGAGAGGGTGCAGGAATTCTCGGCTCATTTCTTGAAGGTGTACAACTCCATCCATATGGATGTAAAGCCCCCTCTTGGTGCTGCCCAGTTGTGGTATGCAGATTTATTTGATAATGAATTTTCTTTGCTACTGAGAGAAAGAATATCAACAAGTCTAGATGCCATAATGAGTAACGTTGTCAAGGTTGAAGTGAACATGATGGCGTCAGAGAAAATCAAACAAAGGTTCAATCAGGGTGACAAGAGATCCTAGGGAGATGCACAGCCATCGATGCATGGTCCTCAAATGAAAATTTTGACATGATGATGAAGACCATGGAAAATTTGATTAAGAGAATGTCTATGGGAAGCAGGCCTACTGCGCGAGAATAAAACAACCCACAACCTATAAATCAAAATATCTAGAGGGGTTAGATTCCTCAAATCAAGTAGTGGGACCCAGGTGACCAACAGATAAGACCTCCTTTCCAAAACAACTATGCAGAAAAGGATTTTGACTAGACTTTCGACGACTAGATGCATTGTTGTGATGACAAAAATCCGCGTGTGTTCTTGACAAAGAGGGAGTACGATCGATATATGAGACGAAATGAAGACTTCTCACTGGAAACTGACGATGGTATGATACTCGAAATAGACGATGCACTGTCTTAGGAGATAGAAGAATTTAGGAAAGGTTATCAAAATGCTATCATGTAGTTCTAGGAAAAGTACAACCTCCAGAGAAATGATGTACCTGCCGAGCCACAACAAAAGAACTCTGTAAAGAAGCCTACAATGGACACACCTTCCACAAGCTAACCGAGACCGAACAACATAGCCAAGTATGCAACCGAGAAGGTGAAGTCAAAGGAGGAAGTCCCCAAGAATGCTTCGGAGACAGGCCGGGAGACGATCAGAAAGGAGGTAGAAAAATGATGTTCCCCTTTCAATTTTGAACACGAAATGGCGAAGTTCAAAATTTTTGTCCCTTTCAATGAGCTTATTAGAAAGGGTGAGTATTAGGAAAAAATCATTAAAATGATGAAAATGGGAGGGACCCCCGATATTCTAAACATTCGAGATGAGCAGCCTGCCATCTTGTTTGGTCCGTGTGTCGAAGAGACAAGCGATGATGAAGATGTCCCTCCTTTCTATGTTAGTCTGAGGATCCATGATATGACCTTGCATAATGCCATACTTGATTCTGGCGCATCACACAATCTCATGTTGAAGATGATCATGGACGAGTTGGGTTTAGAAGTCACTAGGCCATACAAGGACCTTTTCTCCTTTGATTTGAGGAAGTCAAATGTTTGGGTCTTATCAAAGACCTGGTTGTATCGTTGGCTCAAATCCCTGCCAAGAACATGGTCATGGACATAGTATTCATAGACATACCCTCGAATTTCAACATTCTACTCTCGAGATTGTGGGCTGCGAAGTTGAAGGGAACATTGCAGATGGATATGACGTATGCCACTATCCTTGTTTTTGGCCATGATAGAAGATTGTACAGACAAGTGCTACTAAAGTACATGGTAATAAGAAAGACGCAGCCCCACAATCATCCTATATACTCCGTCGACACTGAACTGGGTTAGTCTATATTCTAAAATGACTTTAGCTTCAGAGAATAAGGATCGAAGACCATCACAACAGTTGACGAGAAAACTGCACAGGAAACGATAGAGTGGATCGACCCAGAAGATCACATGGAAAATGTGGTGTGGAACACGAATTTTGACGGTGCAGTGAGTCGAGAAGGAGCTGGGGCTAGTATATGGGTGAGCCCTTCTAAATCAAGAACAAATTTACATTCATACAAGCTCTCATTTGAATGAACTAACAACATGGCTGAGTATGAAGCACTAATCTTGGGTTTACAAGTTTTGAAAGAACTAGGCGTGCGGAGGATAGCAGTGCGTAAATATTTTGAGCTAATCATAAATCAGGTGAAGGGTGTGTATCATACCAAACAACCCAGACTACGGGCTTAAAAAAATATGGCTTTGGACCTTCTCGAAGGATTTTAATAGTATGACCTGACCGCTATCCCTAGAGAACAAAATCAGATCGACTACGCGTTGGCCACCTCAGCCTCAGTTTTCAAGATTCCCATTCTTCTAGATAAAAGATATGAAATCGAGGTCAAGAACAGTCCATCATTACCTGACAACATCAAACACTCGCAGGTGTTTGACGATGACAAACAGGTGGAAATATTCCTACTTATGAGCGGCGCGTTCACTAACACAAACATCGATGGGGAATACTATGGCGATGAAGATGAGGGCACAGATGCACACAGTAAAGATGACCCTTTCCAAAACCAGATCGTGGGAAGGGATATAATACAACTGAAGAACAATATTATTCCAAAGGGGTATGTGCTGCTAGAAAAGCTGTCGGACAAAAATGATGTGGCTAAGAACCCCAAGATTGTTTCAAGTGAAGAAGACGTGGAAGAATGCAACATTGTAACTGAGGCAGATATGAATATGGTAAAATTATCAAAGACACTCAATCCAAAGGTCAAGTAGGATTACTTAAATCTCATGAAGGATTTTTCAGACGTATTTGCGTGGAACTACGACGTTCTGAAAGTGTATGACACAAAGGTGATCCAACTTGTTATCCCTCTCAAGGAAGATCATAAGCCTTTCAAACATAAGCTGAGATAGATAAAGCCTCTATTACTACCGTTGATCAAGAAAGAGGTAAAGAATATGTTTGATTCCAAAATTATTGTTTCCTTAAGATTCTCGAAATGGGTAGCTAACCTAGTACCTGTAAGAAAGAAAAGTGGCTAAACAAGACTGTGCGTAGACTTTCAAAATTTAAATAAGGTGTCTCTCAAAGACCATTACCCCGTGCCCAAAATGGACTACATATTTCAAAAGGTAGTGGAATCTCAAAATATGTCCATGCTGGATGGTTTATGAGGATATAACCAAATAATGGTCCACCTAGATGACAGAGAGAAGACAACCTTCACCACTCCGTGGGGAATGCTCATGTATGCTAAGATGTCGTTCGTCCTGATGAACGTTGGTGCCACCTTTTAGAGGGAAATGGACATCACGTTTCCTGATGAGAAGGATAAATTCATTGTGATTTATCTGGAAGACATCACAGTGTATTCTCCCTCCGACAAACAACATCTCAAGCACTTGAAGAGGGTTTTCCAGAAGTGCAGAAAGTTTAGCATATCACCGAATCCAAAGAAATCTCATTTCACGGTGGAGGAAGGAAATCTTTTGGGGCACATCATTTCCAAAGAAGGCCTTAAAATAGACCCTAGAAGGATTGAATGGATCTTGAATATTGGCACCCCAGATAGTAAAAAGGAGGTACAATATTTCCAGGGCAAGGTGAACTTTTTTAGGAGATTCATCCCAAACCTGGCAGAAATAATAAACATATAACTTGAATGCTCAGGAAGGGAAACAAGATTAAGTGGAACCTGTAGGCCAAGAAGTCTTTAGAAGATATCAAAGTATCTTTGACTAAATCCCTTGTGCTAGCCAGCTCGGACTTTAGAAAAGATTTCCTTGTTTTTCATTTGCCTCAGAACACACTATTGTCGGTGTATTGTTGCAGAAGGATGAACAAGATTTCGAGAAACCTATAGCCTACTTCAGTTGGACACTGCGTGACGCTCTCCTAAGGTACAATATTATGGAAAAGTAGGCATATTCCTTAGTAAAATCTTTGAAGGAATTCAAGACATACATATTGCACTCCCATGTCATCGCTTGTGTGCTCTATTGTTCAATAAATGATCCGTCGGATCTCAACATTTGTGCATGTAAAAGCTATGAATGCTTATCATTAGTTTTCAATTTGATTTTTCAAAAGCATTAGTGTGTTTATTAAATGCTGAAATCTGCAAACTGAAAGCAATAGAAAGAGAATATGAAACAGAAAACGAGAGACAAGAACAATAGGGTTTGATAACGGAGTTCACCCCCTTCACTAGGCTACATCTCCGGGTCCCTCTCCAATGGGTACCGATCCATTAATCTCTTCAAAATGTTACAAATGGCACTGGAATATCTGCAAATCAACTTCAGAAACAGAACAATATGCTATACAGAAGCCTTCAAGACCTCCTCTCTGAAAATTACTAAATGGCCTTCATAAGACAAAGAAGCCAATTAATACAGAGAATGGTCGACTTCAGAAAGAAACAACATTGGAATAGTTTACAGCAAAAACGCTCTCTTCTGTTCCCCGTCTCTGTAAAAACAAATTCGGCAACTGTTCAAAAC
>SNQJ01S0051341.1:9189-55440 GCA_010110895.2 Picea sitchensis
GAAGTGAATAAAATTTGTAGCTGGCAATTCTGGCATTGTCTATTTCTATTTGCAGTGAATTATAAAAAAGTTAATATGTGACAGGAGGAGCTTGCGGATATGGTTCCTTTGGGAAAAATCTGAATGGTGGTGACGTTGCTGATGCCTCTCAGCTGTACAGAGATGGCCTTGGATGTGGTGCTTGCTACCAGGTGACAATGATCACAAACCCTACTCTGTTCATCATCTTCTAGCTAATTATAATTCCATTGCAAGGTTTATCTTGTTATTAACCAGTGGTGAGGAAAACAGGTGATCTGCACTAATCAGGAACTCTGTACAGAGGATGGAGTGAAAATCGTGATAACCGACATGGGGCAAGGCGACCGGACGGATTTTATTCTCTCCCATCATGGCTACTCAAAACTGGGTATTAACGCTAATGCTAGTGACCAACTAATAGCCATGGGGGTAGTAGACATTCAGTACAAAAGGTGAAACCAGCTCAATGTCGACAAATAATTCATTGGTCACTAGATTCGACAGAGTTTAAGAATAATAATTACACTGAAAATTATGAATACATTCAAATATTTCTGTGGTTGGCCTGCAATGGTATTGATAAAACTTTATATTTATGCAGAATATCTTGTCAATATCCAGGGCAAAACCTCTTGATCAAGATCGACGAGAGCAGCAACTTTCCATACTATCTAGCTTTTATATTCTGGTATCAAGGAGGCCAAAAAGACATCTTGGCAGTTAATGTTTGCGAGGTTTGAAATATGGGCTCCATCAATTTTTATAGGCCGTTTAAAGCAATGCTTTCTATGTATACTAGAGTATATTTATCTTAAACTTCTGATCTTTTAAATACTAATGAGATAAAAAAACTCAAATCTAAACTTTTGGATCTTTTTAAAGAAAAATGTCATTAAGATAAATCTAAATTAATGAAATCTATTTATTTATTTGAGTTATAAATTTTTCATATATAATAGGAACAGGAGGTTTATGTTCATATCACATTTCCTCATTTCCATATAGAATGGTTAGTTATTCACATTAATCAGATTTGTTAATTATTAACATTAATGAAATTAATAATAATTGAAGGATGGATTCTTCTCCCACAAACAAAAATGATGGATTCTTCTACCACAAACAAAAAAATCCTATACTTCAATTTGATTTATTCTATTATTGTTATTAGACTCCATCAAACCTCTGGTCGTGCAATAATCTCTTCCTCTGAAAATTTACTCATTAAATTCGCTCGATGCAGACTGCAACCTTAGAATGCAAACTGCGCGTTAGAAACCATGGTGCTGTGTGGGATGTAGTACCGCCTCCCGTGGGTGATCTTTCCATACGGTTTCTTGTGAGCGATGGTGATCAGCAACAATGGATTACAGCTGCCAATGATATACCAGCGAACTGGACAGCGGGGGCTGTCTATGACTCAGGGATCCAGTTTGACAGTTAGACCCACAGATCGTTTTATATAACTATGTCCAGTTTATAAGCAACAAGATCAGCATTTTCTACGTATTAAATCAAGTTGATAGGGAGTCTTAAAAGCATAAAGCATTAACCGGTTGTTTCATTGGTTGTCTGTTCTAAAGAATTCATTCAGCTGTTGTAATGATGGCATCCCGTGATTCATACTTGAATCTATTTGACGCCCAACTAATGCTATTGTTTGATTGGTTGCCTATTCTAAAAAAAAATCATTCAGCCGTTGTAAAGACCGACATCCACTGATTCATACTCGAATTTATTTGATGCCCAACTAATATTAATATAAGTACAATTGTATGATTGAATATAACTTGTTGCCAAGAATTTCTATTCTTGAAATTACTACAATTAATCGCTTCATATTATAATGATTGCACTGAAGCCGATATCGAAATGGAATCAATCTCGAAGTTTCTCTTCTGATTACAGTAACCAGCAGTGATATGTATATTCAATGTGTATAGGGAGATAGATGAAATTATAGTATGCAGAACTGTACATTTGTATATCTTGGATTATGTTTAGATTTGGATTTATGTCTACTTTATGATAGCGCACATTGTTTCTTGTATACATCATTTTATGGAAAGCTCCATAGGTTTACTTTAACAGTCGTGAAATATTTTTACCTTTCAGTATTCTGAAACGAGGTAAGATATTCTGAAACGAGATAAGAACAATATCGGTGCAAATTTCAGATCCTTGTACACTTCAAACATGCTGCCGGGCTACATAGACTCAATATCGGTGTGAAAGCTATTAAGTGAAAAATTGTAATGTCACCTATCATGGAGTAATGCCACCGTCAAATCCCCAAAATTAATTATGGGAAATCATATTTCTCCTTTATGGAAGGACGACAGTAAACATTTTTTTCCATATCAATAATTAGACAGTATGACAAGGACTCCAACATCAAATTGCTTCTTTCTTTGGTAACAAAAGTCTCCAAACATTATGGGAAATCATTTGTTTCTTTTATAGGAAATATTTTTTCTCCTTTGTTGCAGGAATGGTCTATTTACACTCAACAATGGTTTTGGAGTCTCCAAACATAATGGGAAATATATTTTTTCTTTTATAGGAAACATTTTTTCCCTTTATTGCAGGAATGGTCTACTTACACTCAACAATGGTTTTGGTATCCATAATTAGATAATACAATGTTTTTGGTATCAATATTTAGATAATATGAGATTGTAACACTCACTTATATGAATAATTGATATTTATAAATATGATGAATGATCAAGAACCAAATTATGTAATATGTAAACATTGTACATTAAAAATAATAAAAGTGAGATACATTGTTGATGGATAAGGGAAAAGTTATGTGGGGGTTATGATTCCATAAGAAAGGGGGTTCAAGGGGGAATCTCGGATGCCTAAAATCCCATGACATTTTCCTAAAGTAAATTGTCATTACCATATAATCTTCTTTTGACTTATTAAAACCAATCATTGAATGTAGGTAGATGGTTGGTGGGGGAGTAATATCACCTAGTTATTGAAACACGAGGTAAGTACACTCACAATGAGAGTTGTATCATTGAGGGCATGAATGAAGTGGGTAAGAGATCCATCTCACCTAGTTATGAGAGCATGGGCTAAGTACAATCATCTTTGGGAATCATGAGAGTCAACCATGTATGGGAAATGAAGTTCAAGTAGAGAGGTAGAACTAATTTTACAATTTGGAGGAAGAGATGAAAAATAGAGATTAGTGTTGGAAAAAGGGAGAAAACTATAGTTGGTGTTGAAGATAGCTTGCTAGAGCTGATAATTTTGTTGAGAATGAGGCTTTCATGGCTCTACGTGAATTTCTGTTGAGAAATTACCCAAAAGAGCATGTGTAAACGTTGTTGTGTGTACTCCTGTTAGAAGTGGATTCCTTCGAGCCGACAACTAGGAGATTCTTAGCCAAACTATGTAGGAGATTTGGAAGGGATGGAGATTGTTTGAGAGAGTATGGTGCAAAGAAGGAAATATTGTCCATTGGGTGGTGTAAACTAATGGGGAAGAGAGATGGATAGTCAGAATTGTTGTAGGACTCATGTGTCACAATGTTTTTATTGGGTATTCAATTGTTTGTGTGAACTATAGACAATCATAAGATCTTCTTCATCATTGTGGAATTATAGTTCCAACTTGAGGGTGGCCTATTGTTGTAATACCCCAAGTTAATCCCCAATGTAATTGTACATATGTTTTATAGGTTGGTGAGCTAGGATATTATAGGCCAGTGTGCCTATGTGATTATTAGGCTGGAGAGAATGGATTGCTAAAAGGCCAGTGTACCTATATTTTAATTTGTAATCATACTCATATATTAAAAAAAGTACACCGCTATTGCACATCGACCCAACAAGAGAGACATGGGGCTAAACTCCACTAGAAAGGGAAAGGGGGTGCTAAGAGTCTAGGAAAGGGCTAAACTAAGGGGGATTGAGCCCAATGGAATATTATATTAATATTCCTTAAAGTTAAAGTTATGGATATATGAATATATCCTAAGTTTCTAAAGTGAGGATAAGGGGGTTCCTTGATTTCCATGTGTCATAAAGGGAACAAACATATACATATTTGGGGGATTTAGTACATTTCCTCATCATTCAATCATTCATTCATCATGGATTCATCATCTGTACTAGGGAAGTAGACTTGGGCAACAATTCTTGTACGTGGAAGTTGTATCTAGCTAGTGACTAGAAGAAGCGGGATGTCAGGCCCATTGTTGAAGAAGAGGGTTTCCAGGCCCATGGTTGAAGAGGCGAGTTGTCAAGCCCGTGAACATTCTCTCCATGTGAAAGAACTGCTTTGAATGAATTCCCAAGGTGCCAAGATACAATTACAAGGCTCTGAGACTCCCTGTTTTGTCTGTTGCTAAATCCCCTGAAGGGAAGTGGGAAGCTAAAGGACTGTTGAGAAGAGAAGGGGCACACTTCCTGAGGTGGGACATGCATGTGGGGGTTGAGGGACTGTAGGATGGATGATAGAGTTGGAACCTGAATCTGAGAATTGTTGTTGATTGGCATGCCTTAGATTGGCTTAGGACTTCCTTTTCCTCGGTAGAGATTACCCCCACCTCGGGGGTGGCCCATTGTTGAAACTATGAGCAGTGTGGTCTATGGATGGGAGGAACATGGAAGGTCTACATGGAGTTGGTGTTTTTACTACAATAGATATGTGTTCATTTAATGTGTATTATTCTTTTGTATAACGTGTGTAATTATGTTAATTGCATTTATGCGATAATTATAATTACATGTTATTTATTGTGCATAAATTATTTATTTCTATTATTGAAATTGTACATAAATGATTTTAGGGGCTAAATTTCTCCAGTGGACTAATTTTCCATTGTTTTTCCCAAGAAAGGATTCACCAATTTCCATTTTTTCTAAAAAATGATTCGTCCAAATTCCATAGAATAAAATTCTTTTACCTTAAAAATCGTAATTTTTTTATAGAAACTATATAAAATCCTTAGAAATTTGAATATTCTTACAAAATATCGAAACATTTTACATTTTACATACTAATTACTAGTAAGATTAACCCAAGTTTCTACATTTTAATATAAATTTTCATCCTCAAAATTATCCTTGAATTTGTATATGTATGCATGGATTATTGTGTGTTGTTATTTTTCTGCATAACCAGGTTCATATGTAGAGCATAACAATGAATTGAAAATGGTATTAGAGGTCAAAATTTTTAATGTGGCATTGTCCGGGATGCTACAATTGTAGAGAGAATTGATGCAACAATTACTATGGTTGGGTGGAACGTTTTACAACTAACTATGTAAAATGTTTATAAAGATAAGTTCTATTATTAGTCTTGATTTGTTGTTTCAATGATGTGTTTAATTGCTACATTTTATTATGTTTTTATGCATTTAAATGTGGTGTATTCTTTAGCATTATGTATCTACAAACATTTTATTGTTATTTATATAATTTTGTTCATCATGTTGAGTGCATGCATTTTTAAATTGGTACCCGAAACTTATTATGTTGATTTGGTAGTAACAGGACTCACCATGGGAGTTGGGTATGTTACAAAGTGGTATAAAAGCTACGATTTGAACATCAGACTTGTATGGGCCATAGACTAGCACAGATTTGATAATTTCATTGTAGCAGAGTTTTAATCTATGTCAAACTTGGTGAAATTTGTCAAATGGGAGAGAAATCTCCAGATTTATGAGCAAATTCATGTCGAATTTGTACTCAAAATCATCAAAGAATCAATTAATTGTGTTGGAATACAAGTTGTAGAATTAAATTTAGCCTTGAAGGTTGAATTTTGTTCTTTCATGGTGGCTGTAAATTTTGGCGAAATCAACGGCTTGTTGACGTGTCCAAATTTTCTCGACAACAGTAAGGGGTTCTCCCCAATAAGAAGTCCCAATTAGACCTCTCACCATTTGGAATAGGGAACCCATCCAAATTCTAGCCCGACAACCATTTGTTCGTTTGGTTCTACCGATTACGGCCCGATCTACCGATGAGGGTGAGTGATGGATGGTTGTTAAAACAAAAGATGTAGATGAAGACTATCTAAATGAAAGCCTAATGTAATTCTAATATAATCTTATCCTAGATAGGGGAGAATTAACATAAGTGAATGAGATGTGGAATGAAACTAACTCTACCAATAGCTTCACCCAGATAGTTGAAATGAATAAATAAAGTCAGATAACACATGCACATAAATATATAACCAGAATAATCTAAGTCACTATATCACATACATTAGCAACTCATTCGTTCAGGACATGTAATATAAGAAATAATGACAAAACTGCAAGAAGACATATATTGCATCATAATAGTCCATAAACAAATATGCTCTTACAACCCATGTGAACAACAAACATTCTTATTGAAATAGTTCACAGGAAAACAACAAGACATGGAAGTCCTTCTCTTAGTCAAAAGTTCCCCTGAGGGCTTCTCCATATTAACAGTTTCATAAATAGTACATGAAAACTCTTCGGACAACTCTCCAATTTTAGTTAAGACTATATTCCCAAAGTAGTTCTAAGGTGTATAATGTTTAAAGAGCCAAAATATCTTTCTTTGGGTTCTAATCTAGTATTTATTGAGGTTCAATAAGACCTTTGGCCTTTCGTTTCCCTCTGTGACCTTTCTTCATCCACCATGTGTCCTCGTCCTCTTTGTAATGATGAGAAATAAGGACAATGGTTGCATTTTAAATTTGTCTCCTAGTTCTAGTGGGTCAATGATCTAGGATATTTTCATCACAACTTATAAAGAATTGCATTAAATGAGCATAAATTAAAGTGCACCATTAAAGAAGGGATAACTAAAAAATTAAGAGACATAAGCATCATATCTGAACACAAAAACTTGATAACGGAGTTCGTCCCTGGTGGACTACGTCTCTAGGTCCTGCTCTCAAATGGGTAGGCCCTTTCATAAACTCAACAAAGAATTTGGCAAAATACATAAGTATACCTCATTATGAAATCAAGCTGTAGAAATAATGCTCGGATTAGAAAACAGACATCACCACTAAATTCGTGGTGTCAAATTACCCAAAAATGACTGTGTCCATGTCTCGATCTGACTCTGGCACTCCCAAGCCCAAGAAGAATTATGTCTCAATTTCCATGCCCTTTGCAACATGCAATAATAATAATTCTTTGCCTTGTAAACCATGCCCATAGTCGTACGGTCTGCCCCCCATGGTGGCTAGTGGAAACTTGGATTTAAAAGATAACTAGGCAGATGGATATTCCAACGGAACAATTAGGTGGTTTGGTTATGGCGCTAAAGTTAGAGCGTTGTATGTGGGGAGGTTTGGGGGTTGTAACCTCTGCTAAGTTTAGTTGGCTTATTCTATATGTGGTTTTTGTTTCTATATATGGAGGGACCTCTGCCATATATGGCAGGACCTCTGCCAGATTTGGCGGAGTCCTGCCACATATATTTTTTATTTTTCGGTTACGGGCCCTCCTTGGGCATTTCGGGGGTGCCACGTGTCACCTTATAATTGGGCCACATGGCATCCATTGATTAGCCCACCTAGTCACTAATGTTACCTCCACATCATCTCGTACATGAAACGTGGCGCTTTCTGGATGGTTCCAAGTTGCATCACCTAGGGGTGCCACATGGCATTTTCTTACTGCTCCACGTGGACCCTTGAAAATCCTATTAGCGGGTGACACATGGCAGCCTCTGGTGCTACCACATGGCACACTGACATCAACAGCCTTTATGACAACATCATCCTTCCATGTCAATTGTTGATGTCATGCTGACGTTAGCAGTACGAATCATGATGTGGCCCTTGTGGACTTGCCTTGTTTGACCACAACTTTGAATGCAAATATCTTTCAATTTGTAACTCTGTTTGACGAGCCGCTTGCGTTGTTATAAATCTTGCAACGCGCTCTTTAAGATCATGATATTTTTAGTTAGTTTTGGAAACTTTGAATTTTTTCCCTTTCTCTATTTGGTGAAGCCATTAGGAGCATCCTCAGTTTCCTTTGTGATTTCTAAGTTGTTCTTAGGCTTATCTGGATCCTTTTTTGATCACTCCTTCCCAATGAGAGCTTTTTGGACCACCAAAATCTTTCATCAATCAACAATTAAGTGAGGGAAGAGTCCCCTCACTTTGTCCTTCTCGATCCACTTTGCCTTGCTTGGATGTGTGCCTTTTAAGCCTACTTAAAGATAATCAACATCACCCCTACGTGAAGCCCTTGTCCTCCTATCTAAGATGCTATATTCCTATAGCTCATCCAATTACTTAGGTGAAAACACATCAACTGATGGTATTCAAACTTCCTTGTCTTGATCCATGATCATGGGAAGATAAAAAGTTTCAAGTGCTCAACGTTCACAGCTGAGTAAATCTGCATGTAAGGTGGAAGATGCAGATGAAAAGCATTGGTACCACTTTTCTTCAAGATAGTGAAAGGTCCATAACGAATGGGATTTAGTTTCTTACCTTCACCCTTCAATCTCTTCTTGTTGATGTGAAGCCATACCTAGTCTACCAACTTGGAACTGATGATCAACCCTGTGCTTCTCATGCCGAGCTTTATACTATGCTTCACTTTTCTCCAACTGTTCCTGGACTTCCTGATGTATATGTTGAATCCTCTGGATGAACTTGCAGGGTTTTCCCTTTGTTTATTCTTCATTTACATCGGCATATCTCCCATACATCAAGTCCAAAGGAACTTTTGGTAGGTACCCAAATCATGTCTCAAAAGGTGAAATATGAGTGGATGAATGTAAATCTCGGTTGTACGCATGATGTACATAGAGTAAATGTTCATCCCATAACTTGGGATGCTTGCTATAGTAGTCTCAAAGAAAACATACCATTGTTCGATTTACGACCTTTGTCTGTCCGCCGGTCTGTGTATGGAAGGCAGTGCTCCTCTTCAATTTGGTTTCCGTCATTCTCCACAAGCTAGTACAAAATTCCCTAAGGAATCAAGTATCTCAATCCGAGATGATGCATGTGGGTAACCCAAAGTGAACCCAAACATGCTGAAAGAGGAGATTAGCAGTCTTCACAATAGTGATATGCTTTTTACATGGCATCATGGTGCACATCTTTCTGAACCTATCCACTACCACATGCAAATAATCATGATCTCTTTGGTCATGGGTAAACCCCCTACAAAATCCATGGAGACACATTCCCATGGATGGGATGGAACAATAAGTGGTGAGTATAGCCCCAGTTTTCTATTAGTGGGCTTACAAGTAGAACACATCACTCACCCCTTTACATATTTAGTTACAATTGCTTTCATTTGAGGCCAGTAACAAAACATCTGCAAATGAACCATATTTTTTTCTACCCCAAAATTCCCGTACACAAGAGAAGTATGAGCTTCTCGTATTACATAGACTCATTCACTTGTAGGAATACATAGCTTTCCAAGATGGTAGAGTAGTTTTCCCTGTAGACAAGATTTCTCTACCTGTGCACCAAGGGTTAGCTTCACATATACTTCTTTAAAATATCCATCTATGGAATTGTTTCTACATAGATATCACGAGATAAAGAAGCATTCTTCAAAATAATAGAAGCAACAATTGGAGGTCTGGAAAGCATATCAACTACCTTGTTACTTGTACCCTTTTTGTACTTGATTACCATGTGAAATTGTTGTAGAAAACCCATCCACATATAGTGTCGAGATTGTTTCAATTTTGTATGTTCTTGAATATACTGTAAGGGTTCTTGATATATGTATGTATGATCATTTCCTTCCCCAACAAGTAGTGTTTCCATTTCTTTACGCTCTGGACTAATGCATACAATGTTTAGCATATGTAGGATAGTTAAGATATGACTATGGAGGAATATAAATAAAAATTCTTGGAGCTTTTGAGGTATGTGGTTTTCATCAAGTAAGGAATGTTCAAAATTCAAATATTCTTGAGTGGCCTACCATGAGTCGAGAAGGATAAAATCCAATTGGATGAGACTAAAACTTTGGATGAAGCCATAATGAAAGGAAGATAATTGTATGAATAAAATATGCAAATACTGTCTTTTCACACATTTTGTATGATAAAAAGATGGATCAGAGGAAGAAATGATTCAAGCCACCTTTCTTTAGGAATAGTTTTCAAGCATAAAAACAAGACCAACCAATACAGTGCAAACCTAAGATGATAGTTTCCTTGGGGAAGAGACCAACATATCATCACATAAAAGTGTTCGGGATGTGAAGGAGACCACATGTATACATATTGTCCTCACAAAGGAGATAGGATGAGGATTCTACTTAACATATTGGAAACTAATACAATAGAACGTATGGGCATAAGCATGTGAAGGATTTATGTAGCTTTGGATAATAGGAAAGGATAATATCAATCCCATAATCACATATGATTGAGGTGGAAGGTAAGATTGATAATCAACCCATATATATTTAGATTTATTCTAGAGATATTCATAACTATATAGATCGTAATCTAGTTAAAATATTTAAATTAAAGAGATGTAAGAATAAAAAGTCTTGATTGGTTCAACTAGCCATTGGAACCAAGAGAAGAATCAATGATCTTGTCAAGGAATTCATAGTGAACATGAATGGAGTTAGCACTAAGGAAAATTTTAACATCATACCACTTGGGTCATATGATTACTTGATTGGTATGGATTGGTTGGACAAACATCCTGTTGTCCTAGATTTCTAGAATAAGGATTGTACATGCCTTGATGGGAAAGGTGATTTAAGAATAGTTTTAGGTATTCCAAGCCCTATATCTATCAGAGAGATTTCAACATTGTGGATGAAACAAGTTTTAGAAAAGGATGCCAAATATATGCAAGACATATAGAAGAGCTAGCCAAGGATAGGGTGTTAAGTTTTGAAGATTATCCATCCTTGAAATAATATAAATATGTTCCTTCGGAATTACTAGAATTTACATCAAAGAGAGAAATTGATTTCTCTATTGACTTGATGCCCAGAGTTTCCCCAATGTAAAAAAACCATTGAAAAAATGATCACACCAAAGTTGAAAGAGTTGTAGATGTATCTAGAAAAATTGTTGAGTAAGGGAGACATATGCCCAAATATCTTGCATTGTTGTGCCCCAAATTTTTTTGTAAAGAAAAATAATGGAACTTTGAGATTGTGTATTGACTTCAAAAAGATGAATAAGGTTAAAATAAAGAACAAGTATCCTTTTCCAAGGATCAATGATCGTTTTCAACATTCAATTTAGCTAGATTAGGATCTACATAGTTATAACTATATCTAGAATCAATGTAAATACCTATGGGTTGATTATGAGTCTTACATTCCACCTCAATCATGTGGGATTGTTATTGTGCTTTTTTATAGTCCAAGGATGCATAATTCCTTCACATGCTTATGCCCATAAATCCATTGTATCAGCCTCCTAGATGTTATGTGAAATCCACAATGAGGCTTCCATGCATTTAAATAGATTTATGTTGATAAATTACCCAAATGATCATGTGTAACTGATATATCAATGTTGATGTTACAACTAGATTTCATGGAGCCACCAACTGAAATATTCCTAGTCGTTCTATGCTAAATCCCTAGAGGGGATGGACATTGTTTGAGGGACCACGATGTAGAGAAGGAAATATCATTCCTTTGGTTGTGTTGATGGTAAAGATAGATGTGTGATTGGAATTGTCGTAGGAGTCACATCACTATATTTTTACTAGGTATTGGGCTATTTATGTGGATTCTAGACACTCATAGGATCCTATTCATTCTTCTAGACTCATAGCCCCAACTCGGGCATGGCTTACTGTAGAGAGAATTGGTGCAACATTGCCTATGGTTGGGTGGACCGTTCAACGTCTACAACTGGTTGTGTAAAATGTTTATAAAAATAAGTTTTTTTTCACTATCAATTTATTGTTTCAATTTTGTGTTTATTTGTTATGTGTTGTTATGTATTTATGCATTTAAATGCTAAGTATTCTTAATCAATAAGCATATATAAATGTTTTTATGGTTATTTTCATAAGTTTGTTTATCATAATCTTTACATGCATTTTTAAATTAGTATTAAAGTTGCATCATATCAATTTGGTAGTAAAATAAATTGAGAGTTGGATATGTTATAGACATGGACTCTAAAATGAAATTTATTCTTTCTTTATAAATAAAAAACCCTTTTAATTGAGTTATGCATGGGACAACCTCTTTGCCTCATAAAGATGCTTAAAGACTCCATTAATCATCCATAACACCAACAACATAAGTACAGAATGATGACTTAATTCTTTACTCTTTTCCTCTAAGTTAATATAAATTTTGAACATTCATATTAAATAATTACATGTGTGTATGAAAAAATTGTTATATTATATAAATTTTCATATATATACTTTAAAAACATTTATATACAATAAATACAACTGGAAAATAAATGTAATAACGAAATGTTATGAAAGAAAATTATAACATGACATCGGAGAAAATGGAGCATTATAAATTTTTCTTACTTCTAAAAGAAGAAGATGGGTTAGATAAAAGTTAAGGGAAATTATATTATTTTATTTGAAAGGAAAAGAAAAAATGTGAATAATTGAGTACATGATTCATAATAACAAGATGTGAGGACGAATGATATGTATGAATATGGGAAATGTTTAATATGTTTATATTCACAACCTATTTCATGTGATATGATATTCAAATTCCTTCCCTGATATTGTTGTGTTTTTCTTATTTTATTCTAATAATTATTTTAACTAAAATAAATTTAAATAAAATAATAATTAAATATTTTTAATATGTTTATCGTTACAACCTATTTAATGTGATATGATATTCAAATTCTTTCCTTTATATTAGTGTGTTTATTTTATTTTATTTTCATAATTAAAATAAAGAAATAATTTTAAATAAAATAATAACCAGATTAAAACCATATTAATCTCAAGATGAATAGAGAAAACAAATGATCCAAAGAAAGAAAAATAATTTATCCAAACCTTATCTTATAAAATTAGGCATTAAAATCATCTTAAAAGAAGACTTAAGAACAAAGAAAGAAAACGTTAAAACATAAATTAAAAACAAAAGATTTTGATGATAACATATAAAGTTGAAGTGAAGAATTTGTAACAAAGAAAAATTTAAATTAAACATTAAAAATGTAGGAGTTTAAAACAAACTTAGAGGAAGTTGGAGGTAAACAAATATGTAATTTTATAGATTCAAGAACAATTAAAGAAACATGATGAAGCATTAGAAGATAATAAAGAGAGAAAATAAAAGAATAAGACATAAAAAAATATTAGAAACAAATGAAAAACAAAAACAAATAGAAAATAAATAAGTAACAAATGAAGTAATTAGAATAATGGAATAAGTAAAAGAAAAAAGAAAAAAAATCCTTTGACACTTAAGAATATCAAATAACTAACCCTAAACCTCAACAATTGTCATGAAATGATCGTGAAAACTTAATTTTAATTGAAATAAATGGACAGGAGGACAATATATAAAGGAGCTTAACAATACAATATACAACAATAAGTTCATAATACAAGTCATCCTAGTTAATTTTTTTTCAAATAGAAAAAACATCTTAGATTAGAAATATAATGTTAACTTTACATGATTAGTCCATAAAGAAGTTTACATCCACTATCCATAATCATAATTTAGTTTCCCAAAATAAATAAAAAATTAACTGAGATATAAAGATTTTACAAAATACAAAATCCATCATTTAATGGTCCTTATACAAAAACCAAAATCATCATTCGAGCTCAAACCACATTTATACTAATGTCATATTTCAAAACATTCTACATGTGCTCCCATCCCTTTTGAAAAATATAAGACACCTTCATCCAATTGTAAATTCTTCTTTGAAAGATGATCAACTACCCTGTTATATTCCCTATAGATATCTTGAACTTTCAAATTCTATTTTTTTTTAACTCAACTCGCAAACTTTCAAATTCTAATTTTTTTTAACTCAACTCGCAAATTCTTGACATCCTGCAGATTATTTTTAAAGGAAAACCAATCAACTATAACTTTTGAGTTTCCAACCAACTGTAAGCAAGACACTTGCTTGTAATGTGCAAAAAACAATATACTCAATAAGACCAAAAGTTCCCCCCTTGTATTAGTTCGAGAACCACAATTCATTTTGATACTGTAGATACCCAAAAATGGGCATTTTAGGATAGCACCTGCACCACAACTCACTCCCCCATTTTGAGAAGCTCCATAAAAAAAAAAAACAACCATATTTATTTCTAGCTAGGGAGGACAAACCATTATTTGAGACTGAATAGAATGGAATTTTTCTATCTCACCCAAATCTTGCAGAACTCGATTACACACCCTAGAAAGAGACAAATTTTTATCTTAAAAAAAATCATATTTCTATGTCTCCAAACTTCCCAACAGATGAAACAAGGTAATTCCTTCCAGTTTGCTGTCTCCTTAATCCAAACCTGGAAACAATCACAAAGTTGTCCACATTCCAAATCTCTCTATAGTTGATAAACATTTAATATAAACTTCCAAAATTCTTTGGAGAAAAAACAATCTACCATAAAATGATTTATCAATTCCTTCCCCTCTCCACACCTAAAATGATTTATCAATGGACCATAAAAACCTCTTTTTGACAGATTATCCCACATTAAAATTTTATTTTCAATCAGCAACCAACAAAATAATTTAATTCTCATAGAAATCTGCAAGTTCCAAACATCAAACAACTAATCCTCTAAAACATCCTCATTATTATCTAAACAATAGAATTGTTTTAGAAAATAACACAATCTGAGCATAACAAGACATTAGAAGTAAAGAACCATACTCTTGTAAATGAAGTCAACCAAGGACACATTCAAGCTAAAGAGATAGAAAAGAAACAATAGAATCTAAGGTAACAAAACATTCTCAATAAAGTTCCCAAACCCATTAGCCTCAAAATGAAATTTTGAAATATTAGTTTCTAATAGATCAATGAAAGAATAAACATTAGGCTAATCAACCATCCAAACCCTTAGGAAACATTAGATAAATATCGCTTAAAAGAATTCCACCAAAAGAAAATTTAACNNNAACTAACTTACATCGATTCTCATCAAAAAAAAAAAAAAAAAAAAAATTCAAAACATTTTAATATTTTCTATAACTAACTATTTTACTTGGATTCCCACCAAAAAAAATTCAGAGACAAATTTATCATTTCTAAATACAACACAAATTTTGACCAAAATAGTATTTTCTATAACTAACTAACACTAACTTACTTGGATGTAGTGAATTGAAAGTTTCAATGCTTCACTATGTAAGTCCTATGGAATATACTCTAATCCTAGAGTGACCATCTATGACATGATAGTTTCCAAACGAATAATTTAGCTCGAGGATAAGGAGGAATGTAGATTACCATATACATAGAGCATTAACATTGTGAAACCATATGATTTTGGAAGTAGATGGTAGATAGTGGAGAGTTAAACGTAGTTGCTCATTACCAAATGAAAAAGAAATTCAAGTACTAGGATTTAACGAGAACAACGCATACATTTATGATATGATATATAGTATAAGAATCACATTGTCCAATGAGTCACTTCAGGACAATTGCACTTGGACCGGCAAAGAACGCGAAATACCTAAAAGGGTGAAAACAACAAATTGAGATACGAGAAAGATCAAGCCAAATATGAAGAAGAGGGTTGGGGAAGAGATAAATATAGTTTTAAGGAAAGGAAAATAAGTTTGGGATAAGAAGTTAAAAAGAATATAAAAAAATAAATTGAAAAATACATGTTTTATTATAAATATATTTATGAATAAGAAATACATGTTACAGAAAGAATTAATCTTTGAAACAAAAAATATAAATCAAATTATAATATATTGGTAAAGATAAAGATAATTACAAAAAAAATTAGTAAAATAATTAATGGATATAAAAAAATTGATTAGAGAAGCAATATTAGAATAATTGTTTTGAGTATTTAGAGAAAATAAGTTTAAAGTTTTTTGTTTTTTTTTTAAGATCAAAGCTCCCTTAAGAGAGGAAAGTACTATATGAGAAGGGGAGTAATTTGATGGGAAGGTATAAGTTTTGGAGGCATTGTATAAACAATTTTAGGGAATAGTTACAAATCCACTTTAGATGAAAGTGATTTAAGAACATATGAAAGAATTATTGCAATAATTGTCATTGTTCTATAGCTTTGTGGGTAAGCCCAAGCAGTCATCATCGAAATATGAGATTTCTTTCAAAGCTAGAGTTCATGGATTTGATTCTCTTGATCCCCTCAAGGTTACGTGCTTATAACTTAGGAACCCACTATTAACCTTAGTTACCACCCATCGTTGCCAAGGAATGAAAAAGTAACGATATAGGGAAACACCATGTTGGAAGAAGAAATCACATTCTCATTAAGATGTATACACAAAAAGGAAATGCAAATTAGATACATAAAAACAATAGTTTAATAAAATATCAAATATGAAAGACAAAATTGAAGATGACCAAAGAGTACAACAAAAATTAGGGTAGAAAGACAAACAAAGGAAATTTGTTCTCATATTGGGATGGGGGATTTTGATCAATTGAATGAACAAATTTACACTAGTTATTTTTTAATTTTACAAAGATTTATATTGAACAAATGGATAGTTGGAATTGTTGAAATTCTGAGGTCCTATGAGGCTACCATCTAAGGTCTGTCCTTGACCTTAGTATGGCTCTAAGTTTCAACTGTTTGGCTGTCTTCTTTTGCTGTTTTAGGACAGCAAACAGTCATGTACTTTCTGCTCAATGTTTTATNAAAGTGAAATTAGAATCATAAAGTAAAGTATGAGGGTAAAAGTCTTCCCCCTTTGTGCTTAGAGACTCATAAGCACATGGGGACCACTTTCCAAGGTATCCAAATCTCAACAGGAATTTCAATGGACACGCATGTGTAACATAGGATCCTCTAGCTCGTAAGAGAAGAAAGAACTCTAAAAACATTAAGTAAGTTATCGATTTTCTCTATATAATTTCAAGTAACATGTTTTTTAGACAATGATATTGCACATTATTTGTCTATAAATCCTCATCATCAATGCTGATTAAAATAAACTAACTTACCATTAATGGCGAGGCCTCATTATCAAGGTTCATAAGTTTGAGTAGAACATTATTAATGCTTACTAGATGTATCCACAATGTGGATAATGTTGAGTAGATGTATTGTCAATGTGGATGACACTAAATACCTTATGATTTCTATGTCGACTATGAAGAATCTATAGATGTTAACGAGATGAAGACTATCTTTTCAATAGTTATGGTTTGTTAACCATTTTGTATTGTTACAAATACTTCGATGCATTGTACTTAATATATCAAAATATTATTATGATTGAGCAAGCATTGTACGTATTATATCAAAATATTAGTATGATTGAGTATGTTGGAGTTAGATAGTGGTATGGGTATTTTTTTAATGAGTTGACATAAATTCTTAACGTCTTTGTGAAATTAAGAATAAATGATATAAAATGAACCTCACAAGATCAAGATATGCAAAAACTACAATCATGGTATTTTTTTAGGGGTGAAACTTTGATAATTAACTCTTTTTTTTTTTTTTTTTTTACTTTCTTGAAAACATATTCACCAATTTTATTAAAAGAATTTTGTATTTTTATTTAAATATTATTAAATCTACAATATTAATCTAAATATTACAAATTTTAATAGTAAATTATATTTTTTTTTATTGAATATTAACGTGTAGATTATATGTATGATTTTTTAAATCAAAATAGTTTTCTATAATACTATGTAAATAGGTATAATTTTTGAATCCTTCAAAAATACCCTCATTACAACTATTCATAGATAATAAAACAAAAACAAAAAAACACTAAACTATGAATTTATTGAATTTATTGCTTTAAATGAAATCCAAATAAAATTATTTTAGGGGAAAGTAACCAACATTTTATTACAACCATGGAAAATCATAATAACTTTCAATAAATACTTGTGAAGAGTGTTTCTGCCATAGGTAGGGCTCCAAGCTCTTAGTGGGAGGGTCCTTTTCCTCATTATATGCTCTAGCTATGGTATTGAAAGAAGTTGCCTTGTGGTTGGCCACATACTAACAATAAAGAGGATAATGAAAAGCGTAGAATGTAGAAGTTAGAACAATGGCTTCCTTAATTTTCAAATGAAATTATAGTAATATAACATTACCTTCTCTTCTTGCATATCAAATGCATACCCATGAACTCTATATAAAATTGAATAGTACAACCCTAGCCTAGAAGTAAATTTCATATGAACTCTTTTAATATCTTAATGGGAGTCCACAAGATTATGGTTGGAATTATAGAAGACTAAAAGATTAATATAAATGATACAATTGTTTGAATAGGTCAATACATACCCACTACACACATTTATGAGCCACGGGGTATAATGTTTTTGGTTTAAAAGGGTCACAAGATCCTAAGGAAATTCACTATTTGACTTGCATAGAAGATGGATGTTAAACTGCACCACACAAAAAATGGTGAATTAATAGCTTGACCAAGTTATGTGAGGTGAGAAAAGATCAATTGATAATATGATGGGTGCATGATATGGATTATATATGAGTCGATGAGGATTATAGGTAGAGCTTTTTTGAGAAAACATCAATTGATAATATGATGGGTGCATGATATGAATTATATATGAGTGAGTGATGATTATAGGTAGAGCTACCTAAGCAATACCATTAGTGAGTAAAATCAAGCTGATAACAATTAAAATTGATGTATAAGGTTAAGAACAATTTGTATAAGTAAAATATATCATGGTTTCTTAAATAAATTGAATGATTAGAAGGAGTTGGGAGAGAGATATGAGAAACCAAAGCGGGACCTCGTAAGGAAAAACAACAAAAAAAACACTTGTACAGAAAAACCATGATGTGAGGTGTATATATGATCTCAATATCAATGAGATGTTCATATTAGTTCTTGTGACATGTGATTATACAATACAAGATAGGATCATGGAAATATCAAGTTAGATAAAAATGCATATAAATAAGCAATATTGCAACCTATCTAACCACACAATATTGCAACCTATCTAACCACATGTGAAGGAATAATGATCCCAAGGGGGATGAACAACTAGCATAACAAAATCCCAATTGTGATGAGGGCTATGAAAAATTGGAATAACAAATTCCCTACTATAAATGAATAATTGGAATAACAAATTCCCTACTATGAATGGGGGGCATGGATTTGGAAAGATCTATGTGGATATAAATATTAAACTAGAGACTTTCTTCTCTACTATGAATGAACAATTGGAATAACAAATTCCATACTATGAATAAACAATTGGAATAACAAATTCCCTACTATGAATGAGGGGGTCATGGATATGGAAAGATCTAGTGGATATAAATATTAAACTAAAGGCTTGTTGAACACATCTAAGAATTTATAATAGAAGGTAGAACTTGTTACACTATAAGAAACATTGGTCAAAACAAGTAGGGAACTACTTAAAGGATTTCTCCAAAAGGATCAAAGGATGATGGAAATATGTCTTGTAACCTTTGAGGAAATATGGCTTGTTGAACACATCTAAGAATTTATAATAGAAGGTAGAACTTGTTACGCTATAAGAAACATTGGTCAAAACAAGTAGGGAACTACTTAAAAGATTTCTCCAAAAGGATCAAAGGATGATGGAAATATGTCTTGTAACCTTTGATGGGAAATGGAACATTGAAACCATAATTGTGTATGATTTCAATGATCTAATAATGAGTTGAGTTGGGGTCAAGTATTTGAGAAATGAACAAGTCAAGGAAAAATGATGATTCTTTGTACTTGATGTAAGGCAACCCATTAGATAAAAAATGAGACCAAAGTACACAAAATCTCTAAACCAAACCCTTTAAAAACATTGAGCTAATGTCACTTGAGGAAAGTTCATTTAAGATTGAGAATAGCACATAAAGATGATATGTAACTAACTTCGGATGACTAGGTTAATGAGGATGATACTAAAAAATTCTCTTATATAGAGCGTAGCAAACAAGGCCAACCGAGGCATCAATTATTTAACACCAAGAGCTATATATACACTAAAACACATTCTCTTATCAATTGAATTTATTAGTTTGGTTAGTATCACTTTAAAACTCTAAGTTATATATGTATATATTTCAATTTAATTTGTTTGATTAGTATTAATAATTATTAAATTATATATATATAATAATAATAATCTATTTTTAAGATTAGGGTAAAGTCATATTAAATTGGTGTATGAGATCTTCTTATTTGTAGGATAAGAGACTCCCTCAACCTCTAGTAAAATCTACAGAAATGTAAAATACACTTATTTTCATTGAATAACACAAAAAAGAAATCAAATATATTATTTTGTTAAAATACTTGTAAATATAAATTTCTTATGAATAGCAGATTCCAGTGCCAAAATAATGAAACTAGAAAACAATTTACTCCATAAGCATTGACGAAATCCCGACGACATAAAGTATTGAGAGTTCTATTGGAATACTTCTCCTTATCGATGGTTGACTAAAACAATTATAAGAAGTATAGGTTGAGATAGCTGTGAAGATCACGACAGGATTGGGATTTTATTAAAGTTTGAAGTCAACTTCGTCATAAAGAAAAAGGAGTGAACATCCTTCACAGAAGCTACTGTGGGGAGACTCTAGTTTCAGTTCATGTTTTGTAGCTTAATATCGAAATACATTGGCTAGCCGCCATTAATGAGGTTCCGAGATTCATTATTAGGATAATCAGTAGAAAATTAGAGGAGGATACTTGAAGAAAAGGAACGTGATAGCCTGCAAAATTCATGAATGACCTCCCCACTAATAAAAGTATTTGTCAAATACTGTGGGTGGTGCCATTATTCCTTTTCCGAGGCCTTTCATGAAAAGGTAGATCATGTTAGTGGAATTCCATCTGTTTGCCTCTATCCGATCTTGCATATTCCTCGAATCCCTGGGTTCTTCTAATGCAGGTTTTATATAATGGCTGTAGATTGCTTTCCAATTTCAATAGAGATGATCACCATCTTCTTCTCATTGAAGTGATTGTAGACATTCAATCTGAAATCTCTGGAGGTAAATCATGGCTTCTTCAATGACCATATCAAGTTTTAGGCTCTGCATCTTATTAGCTATACTAAAAAAAGTATTCAGCGCCTGTGATGACTGCGTGAATTCCAGAGCATCATACTATGGAAGTCCAGATAGCCTCGGAAATGATAGTAATAAGACTAAGCCCTAGCTCTTCATCTTCATCTTGCTTTTCCTATTTTCTTCCAAATTTTACATTTATGTCTCATTTCAGCATTTCATCAAATTCCTGGTCAATATAGTGACAAAGGAAATTTTACATTGATGTGTCATTTCAATACGTTATGAACATAGAACCATAAGCTTAGGCTATGAGGGTTTTTGCTTTGATATAATAAGAAATTTGTTTTTCTTTTCATTTTGTTTTATAAAGGTTACACAGTTAGGCGTAGACATGTGTTTTACAAGCAATCTTGTTTATGGAGTAAGTTAACTAGGGAGCAAACAGCAAACATATTTGTTTTTCAGTCAAAAAATTGAACCTGAATGGGGTTAGATTTTCAAAAATAACTTAAATTTCGCATGAATCAAAGTTCCATGCATTTCTTAGAGTCCAGGGTTTTGCCTCAAATTAACTCTTAAGCTGTTCCGTTCAACCACCCACTGCACTTCGCCGTTCACAAGAGCCATTCACTGAAGCCGTTGTTAAGTCACTCACTGCATGAAGCCATGATTGCATTATATAAGTGAATATCCCAAAATAAGGTGAGCACAACCTCTCTTCTAGTCTCTTCCTTCCGTACTTAATTTCACTGAACGTATATCGATCTAGAGATGTAGAGATTTATATCGATGTATATCTTTAAATCGATCTATCAGTTTATAGAGATCTATAGATATAGAGATTCTAATATCTCTCGGTAGAGTATTGAGATATAGATCGGTATCTATCGGTATTGAGGTAGAGAAGAGAGTTTAGAGTGTAGAGAGTTCGAGGTAGAGCTATCGGTATCTCGTACTGGGTATCGTCGTTATAGGGACCGGTATGTATATATCTGTTGGCCATAAGTCTGTATTGACTGGATTGAACAGAATTGAATGCGGTACCACGGACGGACGAGTGCTTGAATGAATGCTTGAGCGTTGGATTACCGATCGAGACAGAACACAAGGGTACGACAGCTACTTACTGGGGAGTTCGATGGAACTGGGTTCGCTATACCTCAAACAAGAGCGAGGTTTACGACACCTTGTTATATATGATTCAACGGGTGAGGATCGATCATACGCCATACACATAGAGAAAGCCATTCAGATCAGGGAGGTTGAGCCATTCCTAGAGTCACCCGGGGAGAGGAGGGCAGGTATTTTTAAATTAACTCAAATGTTCAAAAAATCTACCAAAGTTCTGAATTGACGGGAAATTGAAAACTACACAACCTAAAGACCTGCCCTAAAAGTTCTCCAGATTTAGCCCACTCCCCTCGTTTATATCACAGGGGTGTTTTGCAGTACGTTTTAAGAGTTTCACTTAATAGGCAAAGCCTTGCAATACTGCTTTTCCTGATATGTATAAGCTTAAATCATGTCTATGATGTTAGAAATACAGTTGCATTTGCAATTCTTTTTTATTCTAATAAGAACGTAAGATTCGATCAAATTTCAATTTTGTAACACGGATAACTTCAAATTTTTAGTAAGTGTTTATTTGTTTAATTCAAATTTAGTAAAATGTTCCTAAATTTAAATGGATAACTTGATAGTTCTATGCTAATTTTGTATAAAAGGTCATAACGTCCTGAATTTGAGAATGTCACTGTTACAGCTCTCTATCAATTTTATATCAATGATCGTACTCTATTTGGACGATATAGAAGTACGAGAGATCTCAAATTTATATGGAAGGCCATGACCTGTTTGAAAATTTGAGAATATCAAAGTGGTAGCTATATGCCAATTTTGTATAAAGGACCATACCCTAAGAAGTGTGATGCCAATTTTGTATCAAAACCCATAGCCTGCTTGGATGGTGGAAAAGTGAATAAAATTTGTAGCTGGCAATTGTGGCATTCTCAATTTCTGTTTCCTGTGAATTCTAAAAAAGTTAACATGTGATAGGAGGAGCTTGCGGATATGGTTCCTTTGGGAGAAGTCTGAATGGTGGTGACGTTGCCTGCGCCTCTCAGCTGTACAGAGATGGCCTTGGGNTGGCATTCTCAATTTCTGTTTCCTGTGAATTCTAAAAAAGTTAACATGTGATAGGAGGAGCTTGCGGATATGGTTCCTTTGGGAGAAGTCTGAATGGTGGTGACGTTGCCTGCGCCTCTCAGCTGTACAGAGATGGCCTTGGGTGTGGTGCTTGCTATCAGGTGACAATGATCACAAACCCTACTATGTTCATCACTTCTAGATCATTATAATTCCATTGCAAGGTTTATCTTGTTACTAACAAATGGCGAGGAAAGCAGGTGATCTGCACTGATCAGGAACTCTGTACAGAGGAAGGAGTAAAAATCGTGATAACCGATATGGGGCAAGGCGACCGAACGGATTTTATTCTTTCCCGCCATGGCTACTCCAAACTGGGTAGTAGCGCTAGTGCGAGTGACCAACTAGTAGCCATGGGGGTAGTAGACATTCAGTACAAAAGGTGAAGCGAGCTCAATGTCGACAAATAATTCTGTGGTCACTAGATTCGGCATAGTTTAAGAATAACAATTACACTGAAAATTATGAAGACGTTCAAAGATTTCTGTAATTGGTCTGCGATGGTATTGATAGAACTTTATATTTATGCAGAATATCTTGTCAATATCCAGGCCAGAACCTGTTGTTCAAGATCGACGAGAGCAGCAACTTTCCATATTATCTAGCTTTTATATTCTGGTATCAAGCAGGCCAAAAAGACATCCTGGCAGTTGATGTTTGCGAGGTTTGAGCGATGGATTTCATCAATTTTCATGGGTGTTTAAAGCAATGCTTTCTGTGTATACCAAAGTGTATTTATCTTAGTTGCTGATTAATTGTTTGCTAAGAAGAATAAAGTAAACAAAAACTGAAGTTAAAACTTTTGAATGTTTAAAAAAATTGAGGTTAAGATAACTAATGGCTAGTTGTTATGGGAAATAGTTTTTTTTTGGAATCTCGCCATATAAATTTATACTAATCATTATTTTTTGTTGTGGTTTATAATTCATTTTTAATGTAGAAATGGATTCAGCATTCTGAAAAACTTTCATAGCAATCTGATTTTATAGAAATAATCACTTAAATCTACTAATCCAACCATTTTTAACTGAATTTCAAACAATTTCATTTAATAAAATCTTTAGAATACAACTTATTATTACTAATTAGTTATCAATCAGATTTTCATAATTAAATAATTGAATCCCATATATCAATTTAATTTAGTTTATTATTATTATGAACCTGCATCTAACCACTGGTCGTGCAATAATCTCTTCCTCTGAAAATTCACTAATTGAATTCGCTTGTGCAGACTGCAACCTTAGAATGCAAACTGCGCGTTACAAACCATGGTGCTGTGTGGGATGTAGTACCGCCTCCCGCCGGTGATCTTTCCATAAGGTTTCTTGTGAGCGACGGTGACCAGCAACAATGGATTACAGCTGCCAATGCTATACCAGCGAACTGGACAGCGGGGGCTGTCTATGACTCCGGAATCCAGCTAGACAGTTAGACCCACAACTCGTTTTATATAATTACCTCCAGTTTATCATCAAGAAGACCAGTATTTTCTATGCATTGAATAAAGTTGATAGGGAGTCCTAAAAGCATCAAGCATTAATCGACTGTTTGATTGGTTGTCTATTCTACAGAAATCATTCTGCTATTGTAATGATGACATCCAGTGATTCATACTCGAATCTATTTGATGCCAGATTCGATGCCCAACTAATGTTAAAATAAGTACAATTGTATGATTGAATTAATTACGTTTTGTAAGAAAACTATATTGTTTACTACAATTAAGGGCTTTGTTTTATAATGATTGCACCGACGCTGAAATCGGAAACGAGATCAATCTCTAAATTTTCTCCTGCGAGTTTAATATTAAGTTTTTCTTATTTAAAAAAGAAATGGATTCCATGAAAATTAAGAAAATAAATTATTATATAATATAAAAAAGGAAAAAATGTAAATAATTTAGTACATTATCCAAAACAATTATAACAAAAAGTGATGATAGGTTATGTGTATGAATATTGGCATATATTTAATAAGGCAGAAGTTCAATAAAGTAAGTAGAACTGGAAAGGCAAAATAAGAAAAGACAAGAAGCTAAAAGGTAGGTTTACTACAACAAATTGGACGGTTTGAGTGGCTACATTAAGAAAGGTTCTCAATAAAATAAAATAAAATAAAAGGGACAAAGAGGAAGCCCTGAACAATTCCATAATAGAACTTTGAATAATTCAATAATAGAAATGACTGTAGGTTAAATGTTTTACTAAATGATCATTTTTGTTTTGGATATTTCTCTGAAATTTAAGAGAAATTGTTAGATTCATGAATATTTTTCTATAATTATTAGACCATCTCCAAAATTATTACAGTAAAATAGTAAAATTTCAAGGCATAGTAAATAATTGACCAATCTACAATAAAAATTAGGTATAATAAATAATCTTATTTGCTATAGTAAATAATTTGATGGATCATTATACAGTTAATGTCAGTAATGATCAATTGTCATGGTTTGATTTGACCTGCAAAGAATATAATCCCTAAAATCTGAACCATCAATTTCCTGTAACAACCAAAAATATTTTAAGCATATTAAATGGTGTCCATAGTTTTTTTATGATTAAAAGATCATTAATTATTTTCAATAAAGTATACGCTGATATAGTGTGCATATGATATTATGTATCTTATGAAACCTTCAGACAATGTGAAATAAACTTATTGCGATTAAATAACATATAAAAACTCCTAAAACTCACGGACAGGCGAGATAAACTTATTTTCATCAAACAACATGCAAAAGAAATTGAATAAAAGATTTTGTAAAAAGGCATGTGAATGACAATTGTGTTATGAATAGCAGAACTTGTTTCACTAAATTGTAAGTAGTCAATGCTCCTTGGTATATAGTGATAAGGGATTAATCGTTTCTCTTAGATCCTTGAATTTGGTGGTGATGAGTTTACCAATCACTTGTGGGTTTTGGTGCAGAGCTAAAGGTCACGAGTTCTATACACACGCTGAGTTCTATATACATGCTGTTTAGCTGAGGAGGAAATTGTTACACAAAAGTGCAAGTAGTAAACGCTCCCTCTAATCAATACTTAAAATCTGACGGTGGTGAATTTACCAATCGCCTGTGAGTTTTGGTGGCCGGTGCAAGGGCAGCATTACTTCCAACAGAATTGTATTGCCAAAATAATAAAAATGGAAATCAATTTACTCCATAGGAATTGACGAAATCCCAACCACATAATGTAGAGAGGGTTTTATTTGAACGCTTCTCGTTATCGATGGTTGACTAAACAATTACAATTATCAAGAAACATACGTTGAGATCAGCACAGGATTCGAATTTTATTAAAATTTGAAGTCAACTGCGTCATAAAGAAAAATGAGTGAACATCCTTCACTGAAGCTACTGTGGGGAGACTATAGTTCCAGTTCATTGAAAGAGGCAGGTTTTGTAGCTTAATATCGAAATAAATCGGCCAACCGCCATTAATGAGGGTCCAACATTCATTGTTAGGATAATCAGTGGAAAATTAGAGGAGGATACTTCCAAGAAAAAGAACGTGATATTATACAAAATCCATGAATGACTTCCCCACCCGTAAAAGTATTTGTGAGTGCCATTATTCCTTTTCCAAGGCTTTTCAAAGAAAGGGAGAGCATGTTAGTGGAATTTCACCTTTTTTCCTCTATCCGATTTTGCATATTCCTCGAATCCTTGGGCTCCTTTAATGCATGTTTCATATAAGGTCTGTAGATTGCTTTCCAATTTCAATACAGATGAACGCAATCTTCTTCTCGTTGAAGTTACTATAGACATTCAATCTGAAATCTTTGGAGGTAAATCATGGCTTCTTCAATGACCATGTCGAGTTTTAAGCTCTGTACCTTACTAGTTATATTTCAAAGCGTATTCAGTTTCAATGATGACGGAGTGAATTCCATAACATCATACTTCTTGGGATTTAGAGCTTTAAACAATAATTAGATGCAAGAAATATGACTATAGAGACAAAATCATTCATGATACAAAATTTACATGGAAACAATGTGTCAAAAAATATCCACTAGACAAGGTATCAATATCTTTATTATTCAAGATAAGTTTACAATTAGGCTTACCCCAGTTTCATAGATATCTATATTGGAACCATTTACATAATTACAAGACAAGTGTATATAAACTTTCACAAGTTTTATAAACCAACACCACTAAGTATTTACACAAGTAAATTTTAGTATTTATAATTTCTTTTAATTTATTGTCATAATTTAAAAAATTTCACCTTGACAACAATTTACTTTATACATTTTCCAAGTCCATTTATCACCTCTTTTGCAAGCCAAGAGAAGCCAAACACCATTCCAACTTTTCTAACAGTAGTTATGTGAACATATCTTCATGATGTTTTCTAGTATGAACCATGTCTTACAAAATGATGCATTGTCCCATTTTGATACACTGGACCTTTAGTCAAGGTATAGTATTTTCCAAATCTCGTGAATCATAACCATGCTCTTCACCTAGTTTTGCCATGTGTCCACTGACAACACCAATTGCATGTGAAATACCATTCCCATCTAGTCAACATACTTCCTACTAACATAGATACATGATACATATAACCATTTTTTTCTTCATTACTAGGACATAAACCTAAATTAATATTACAATGGAAAGTGAAAGGGATATTTACGGGTTTCACATTATAGTGAATTTCTTGAGTATCTTCACCAAATACTTCGGTTGTGATAACCAAATCTTACAATCTTTCTTGTCTCTTTGTTTTTCCATGCCCAAGATTTGTTTCATTACTCCTAGATCCTTCATTTCAAACGTTCTAACCAACTAATCCAACGTGATGATCTCAAATATGCTTGTTCTTTAAACAAGCAAAACAAATGATACCAAGATAATGAATATACTATAAGCACAATAGTTATACTCACTTCTTGTAAAATTTGGTTTACCATGAAGGAATCAACTTGACATCCAATGACTTCCCTTGCGAACAAATTAGACCTTTGTGGTTGTTTCATATACATCTCCTTATCCAAAACACCATGTAAAACCATTTTGACATCTACTTTCACTAACTCAAGTTCAAATAACACAACATGAATAGAAACAAGCTTAACAACTCGTGAGAAACTTTCATTGAAATCAATACCTTCCAAATACCCTTTCTACTACAAGTCATTCTTTGTACCTTTCCTCTTTTATTATGTTTGATTTTATAAAAGGATATTCATAAAACATTATATCTATGTCCATGATGATTATGTGGGTAGTAGGATCCCATAACCTGCCTCCCTTAACACCGTCACCATAACCAAAAAATATATACTTGTTTGATTTAGGTCCTACTTCGAATGATGATAAAAAAAAATCATCGCAACCAAATAATCACCAAATGACCTATTCATACCTCTTCCAAAATATTCCAGCAACTGACGGTGACTGATTTTCTAGATAACATAACCGCTTCTACCCAAAACTCTTGCTACAAATTGGCATTACTGAGCAACTTCGAACCCAACTTCCTAGAAATTCCATGAGTATCAACCTAACTCCATTATATATTCTCAAACACTTGATTGAACTGCTAATGATGATTTCACTACAAAGTTTTAAACACATAATCATTTCTACAGAATCACCTTTCTAATATGCACACTTTATTCTCCACCTTTAAATTTGCATTCAAAACCTTGACCAAATCCATCGAAGCCCAAGTGAACCTTTGCTTGTCACCTCCACGTACCTTAAGATGGAGTCTCAATGATCCACCTTGGAAAGAACATTCTCTTGACCCAATCCAGTAAAGATGACCAGGCAATCCTTCACTTCTCACCTCTAAGCCCATTCACAATGGAGTTCACCAAGACTTTTATAGGCTTCATTACTTTCAATCCATGGACACAATACTATCTCACCTCTAAGCCCATTCACAATAGAATTCACCAAGAATTTTATAGGCTTCATTACTTTCAATCCATGGACGTAATACGATAGGATACCCAACAAACATGGACTCGAAAAACCATATGCTTTGACCTAAAACTAAATTTAACTCATTGATCATTCATCGAGTCAATATTAACTCAACATACATGCCCCCCACACCCTCAATCTACCTATATTTGTCTAGACTTATCATAGGTGATTTGTAATTCAGATATGAAAAACACACAGAAAACTAAAGGCACAATGAATAACAGAAATTAGATAGCGCGGAGGAGAGAAAATAGAATATACATTAAAATGAAGAAGAATAATTAGAACATAAAATAACCATCATGTTTTCTTGAGTGAGAGAGAAGTGTCTTCTATAAGCAAGACAAATTTTTCCTTCTCGTTATTAGCTGATTAAAATAGTAGTTACAAAAAATAACTAAATTCTTACAATAGTAATTACTAAAAGCACACTAAATGCTTGCAGCATAAAGTGTTGAAGTGAACTACTATCTACAATAGAAATATATAAAACTAACTACAATACTAATTAAGGAGTGCCCCTACATACTAAGTGGCCAAGGAAGTGAGGTACACTTCTTGGTGGTCCAATTCCCCCCTGTTTAGATACGAAAGTGTCCCCGCTTCCTCCATGAAATCAAGGAAATTGCATTGTAAATGATGTTGGTGTTTGAATTGGTACCTCACTAGCAATATAAAGACATTATCTCCTAATTGAAAGAAGAATGGTGTGTGCTTCTTATCGTGCCTCTTTTTCTCACTTTCTAGGGATCCTTAGAAGGAAACTTCTTTCTGAGTATAACTTTGATTCAACATATAGATTAAAAAATGAGTTGACTGATGTTTCTGCTGGTTATGTTCCAAGCCAGAAGGAGAAAGGGTCTTTGAATCTAATTCCATCGAACGAACTCCCTATTTAAGTACTTCTCCACTGGAAAATTGTAATACATCATTATTGATATCAAAGGGTTGATTCTTATCTAGCAAATGGAGAACCTGTGCATAGTATAACGCGAGTAGAAGTTGAGCAAGGTGGTGCCCAAAATTTTGCAGAAAAATATTGAGGTAATGGGAATTAGAGTGTGGGGGCCATTGTGCAAAAACTTGTACCCAAGATGGATCTGATCGACCCCCTACTATGTCTAGCAAGAGTCCCAAATGTAGAACCGATGTGTGTCCCACATATGATTTATTTACCTGAAGTGTATGTGCCTACGGTATCTCGAGGATGTTGCGGACGTGATGAAGAAGTTTTTCCTAATAATTATTGAAGATCAATATATCATTAAGACAAATGATCACAAAATTACCCAAATTCCTTGATGCATTTATGCAAACTTGATGGTAGCCACCTATCAAATCCATCTGTGTGAAGGAATAATCCCCTCGTAAGTGGTCCAAAAATTCCTCAATATAGGGTAGGAGGAAGCAGGTTTTAACATTGGTTTTATTAAGGGAACATCGATGGGTCACTAGGTTCCATTCTGAATCAGCCTTGTTTAATATAACAAAGGTGTGGAATGCACATGGAGACAATGAAGGTGGAATATCTACTAAGTTCAAAAGTTGACCAATTGGGTGTTCTATCTCAACGACCTCTTGGGAATCATGTGATAGGATAGGGTGTCAAGGGAAAAAGCACCAGGAATTAGATCAAGTGTGAGCTCAATAAAGTGAGACGGGGGCAGTTTCATGGGTTTTGTGAATACATCTACAAATTATTGGAGTGGGGAATTCATGGTAGGGGGTAGAAGGTTATTTTGGTTGTCTGGTTTAATGGGGTGAACTAAGCACAAAGAGACTCATTGGTTCAAACTGACTTGATTAATGACCATGTGGTCAATAATAGGTTGGGTGGATTTAGGAGAAGAATAAGTAAGAACATAGGTGCGCCCCTCATGTTGCAAGTGGTATTGATGAGATCTAGCATGATAAATAGCATGTCAGGTCTTTTGGTAGGGAATGACAATTAACAAATTGACATAATGAAGAGGAGAGACATCACACACCACAATATCTAGGAAAGGGTCAATCACAAAGGTAACCACACAACACTAGGAGACAATGAGACGATAGAATTCCTTTTGTACCTAGCCAATATGGTATGGGGTTGGGTGTGGAGTGGTTGGGAGGTTCAGGTGTGTGACCAAGTTCTATTCTACAAGGTTCTTTTGGCTTCCATTTTCCAATATCAAAGTATCCAACTCATGCTTGATTTGACAATTATGTCTAAATATGGGTATATTAAAGATGTTGGGTTCATTACTGGTAACCACGATCATAGAAGCATCCAATTAAGTAGGATTGTCTATAGAAACTATCATAATGCAAGTTGTAGGTTGGGAAAATCTCGACCCAACTACATGGCATGTTCTACAACTTGGGAATCCTACACCCAATGTCACATCGATGTAGGTCCCACGCTTCAAGGGTGACTAGGTCACTCTAGGGAGGCGATCCCAGTGACCCTATAGGGAATGATATGGATATGGGGGGAAATGGAAGTGAAGCCCCTAGAGGTCAAGTCTATGTGGAGTGCAAAGTGGGAAGAGAGGCCCTGTAAATCAAATGATCGTTTCCCCAAAGCTGTAGTGCTTCTCCAGATGATTGTACCTGCTCGAGACACCAACAAAGAGACCTTGCAATGATATATGTTAGTATGGATCAGAAAGTTAAGCTTGTTGTCCCTAATTTGAATCAACATACAAAAATTTATATTAGCAAAAGTAAAAATTCTAAATCATCATGTAAAGCATAAGATCAATTATCAATATTATCAATAAATATGGCAATCAATTATGACTGAAAAATGGCACTTTGAGGATAAATAAGGAAAGTTGTTGTAACATGAATTTTCTATAGAAAATTTCATCTTTATGTCTGTAGCATTCAATGGCATGCAAAAAAAAAATCAAACATACAAAAGTGCCAATAACTAGACAAAAACGTGTGCCCTAGTTAGTAGACTAGGTGAGTGAAGTTAGAGAGCTAGTTTAGGGTTAGTTTAGGAGTTAAGAGAGTGTTAGTAGCTAGGGTTATGAATCCCTAATGGTTTTAGGTTAAATTTTGTAACAAAAATTAAAGTAGTGAGAGAGAGGGGACACCCTGGTAGGGGAAGACTCCTCTCAATGAGGCAAACCAACTCCAAGCAAGAGATATTTCAAAAGATAAAAAAAATCACATTTTCCAAGGCAATGATTTTATATCTCCAATGCCAAAAATATATGAATAGTGCCTTTACTATTGGTTTAATGGAGTCAAATAAATAAATATCTATAGAATCTACGTCCTTGGGGGTGTAATCCATTTTACTTCTCAAGACAAGTTTCTCTAGATAGGGTTTAAGATAAGAGGGTGTATTCCCTTATAATTCTCTTAGAAAACCAATTTTTAACCAATAACATGAAGCATAAAATTATGAATACTATGGTGGGGGTGTATGCCCTTATACTCCCCACCTATCTCCTAGCACAACAATCCTTGACTTGAAAACAATGATACCATAAGAGTAAAAGACCATACCAAAATAAAGAAAGATGCTAAGATAATCCACCATAAATGATAGAAAGTATTTATCCAAGTCTAGAGCCTCACTCCTCCATCAACCATTCATAAATATATCCATAAACAAGTGCACAAGAGAAAAATATATCAAAAGATAGCGAAAATTTCAAACCAATACTTCTCACAATGAGGGAGAGTTATGTTAAAATGAGATCTTATGATCTCTTATTTATACAAAATGTTACCAAGGTGACTTTTCCATGATTTAAGGGGTAAAACACAAGACTAGGGGTCAACAAACTTCATATTCCCCCCTTTAAAAAACTAGTATTAAACAATTCAATTAATGTTTCACTTTTACACAAATAAACCCTAATTTTACATGGGCGTCTCCCGTTAGGGGACATTTTTCCACTTTGAAGAAGTTGTTGGTGTTGCTGGAGCATGGGTAGGCATCCAAAGGCCACATGTCAAGAATATATATGATATAATCATGGTGAAGAACCTCTTAATCTCAAAATTTCCATGTGTCAATTAGTGGCACCTCACCACCAAGCCGTGACCCCCTTAGGTGATGTCATGCCTCTAGAAGTGATGTTTTGCCTCTCCTAGGAAAACAGTTTGGCATGTTGGGGATAGGATATGTTGTCCAAGTCATCATCAAGGCCTTCCAAGTATGATATTTCTCATCCATCATGTGGGCCCTTGGCATCCAAGCTATGGGCTTGCAACCCCATGGAAGCCCAAGCTAGGCTTGTTCTCCCAAAACTATCCACCAACTAGGTCTCGCAAATACAAATAATAATTCCCTCCAAGGATCTAAATTCATAAAATCATGATAAGCGAGTACAATAAATAAATAATACATCTAATCATGTGCATCAAATATCACTATATCAAACAATTGATTGCTCAAAGACACTATGCGACTTGTCAAGATTGAGAATGGGACGGTTAGCGAGGTGTCCTATTGGGTAGATATTTCTCTAGGTCAATGAGAGTTTCCAAGAGATACCTCTCTAATCCATGTAAGTAGATGAAGTGGTTGGGGTCAAGACTTAATGGACATAGGGATCATGACATACAAGGGTTTGTAGTGTCTCATTCATGGGTGCCTTTGTAGAGGGTGCGTGGTACCGTCGTTCAGAATGCACTTTTTCCAAGCCCATCAATTGTCTTTTATCTTTATTTATTTTCATTTTCTTTCAATAAATCATAAGGATAGATTGAAGGTCACTACCATGGCATGGTGACCAGATGATGACAATGTCACCCACAAACACCTAGTAGAAATGAGAAAGTTGTCTCATCATGAGACGCCGTTTCTCTCAACCATGCAACTAAGAGCCATTTCCCTGGTTTGGTCACCACATGATGGAAATGTCATACCACTAGATATTCATGGACATGATAGGTCGGTGTGTGATGAGACCTCCTATCCTTCAACTAACCTTTAAGCATTTTTAATTATATTGTGGGTCCCCTTTACTCAAAGATACGTGTTTCACTTCTTTCTTCAGTGATCCCTGGGTGAAGCGTATGGAAGTTTTATGCAAGGATTTATCTTTTATACAACATCAACCCCTCTCGGCCTTCATCCACTTCTTCCCATAGAATGAGGGACAACCCCTTCTTGGGTCAATACACCCTAAAATTGCAAGAGATAAGGAAATGGAGGGGAATAATGATGGAAAGTGGTAAGTATGGTCAGGAATGGTACAATGGATCATTAAGGAATTTCCTAATAGAAAACCCATTCCAAAGGAAAACCACTTGCTATGGCACAATGTCAACCACCAAGGTGAATAAGGACAAAAGGAATATTGTCCAAGCATATATCATGAAATCTAGAAAAATATAAGATACAACATACTCAATTGGCTTAAATATTGAAATCATTCTCACCATGATACTGACTTGTACCTCATGGAGCAAATCCCACTACCTTCCGGAAGCTAACTGATGGGGTGGATGCCATATGGAAATATGTGATTATCTCTGGTGGTGAGATGGGTTTCCATTTATTCAAAATGGGTATTGTTGGTCATGGAGTCTCTCGGCACTCCATATCTGCAACCTCAGGGCCTCGAGACATAATATCCTTAGTTATCCACAAAATGGAGATAACATCTAGCTCCTACTTGGGTACATGTGCTCTCCATAGAGTGTATGAGAACCACAACATCTCCTGGTAGACATGTGCCTACAAGGAAACATAAAATTGTCAAGTGTAGGATGGCCTACTCATCCTTTTTCTCATTTGATGATAATCAAAACCAACTAAACTAGAATTAGAAAATTTTGACATTTAAAAAAAAATTCTAAGCTAAGCATGAAATCAATAGTGCAAGTAGAGAAAAATGAAAATGAAATGCATCTAAACTAGTATGAGAAATCAAGATGAAAATGCAGGGAATCAAAATGACTTACCTACTTACCTACACCATGGGCCTTGAAGAAGTCATGTGACATGGCTGTGAGGTTGGAGAAGAGACCCATCTACTAGTAGTGGCATCTTTCTCCCATCTAATGTTGTCATATAGTACCTTTCTTTGTCAGACTTGTTTATGATGATGTAAGGTCCAAGCCATAAATTGTTTCCCTTTTGGTCATATATTGGCTTTCCATTTCTTTTGTCCCACATGAGAACAAGACTTCCCTCATTTAAATTGAGGCAACGTGTATTCTCATCATAGAGAAGCTATGTGTGGATTGTTTCTTTTATGACTTCTTCATGTTTTTCCTCTTCTTCTAGCATAATATGAATAGACCCTATCTCCTTTCCATGGTACTTTGCAGTCTTATTTTTATCTTTCCTTTGGAGAAACACCTCTATGGAATCTTCCTACATGAAGGGTAACTCAGATGGAGCATACTCAATAAATTTTAGAGGCATATCATAGTAGTTCTCATTGAGATAGTTAGGGCCCCTCAGATCCATCACACGTGTATCTTCCTTTTCCGTGATATGTAATATCTCATACATTCCATCTCCCATGGGAATATATGCATGTGCAAGGTTCATGAAAAGGAAACCTCCAAGGGTTGAGGACCAAGTCTTCAACAAGAGAATCCCAAAAGTATCCGGAAAATTGATCACCAATATGTCCATGAGGAAGATGATATGTGGAAAATATATCAAAAATACCTCAATGTCTTCTCAAACCCCCAAGACTTCAACTCTTCTTTAATCAATACCAAAAACATTTCCATATTATTAGGTTGTCTTCAAACCAAGTTGTTTCATCACCTTCTATGACATGACATGTGTTGAGGCCCCTGAATCAAGCATGCAGTTGTTCAAGCAGAGTCCATTCATGACTACTGAAATATCGAAAGGAGGGTTATTTTCCTTTAGTTCATTGAGATACAAAGTGTTCAAAATTATGGGGGGATCCTCCTTCTTGGATGGTACTTGTAAGATTTTCAAAATTTCTCTTTTGACAGAAGGAATATTACACATATATGTCACTGGGACCATCATATTCAGTTTTCCAAACATGCTTGCAACATATATATTCAATGGAACATCATCTTTAGGAGTTGGCTTCGGAACAAAATCACATACCAACAATGGAGGTGGTGGAGCCACCTTTTATGCTGATGGAAGAGGAGTATCAGGCTATGACAGAGGGGCTGAATTTTTTTTTCTATTGTAGGTTAGAGTTTCCCTCCTCTTTAATTCCTTATTCTTATCATCTCTCAATTTATTTAAGGCCTAGAGTCTCCCCTCTCTTTCTCCAATTCTTGTAGATTCATTGATATGTTCTTGGGTAGCATGTTCATCATTGAAATTGAAAATCATGAAGTTTATATCTTCAGGATAACCTTTGTCTCATCGGGGGAACTCATATTCCCTCTGGGGTTCTTGGCATGGGAGACACCAAGCTTCTATATCAACTATCCCAACAAGTTTCAAATTATTTGGGGCCTTTGCCGCTTGTTGAGGTCTTGGTTTCCAACTAGTGACATCTCTCTGCGGTATGGAAAACTAAGGTATGGTAGTAGATTGATTTCTTTCCACTATATTCATACTGTTCATAAGTTGATTCTACACCTTAACAAACTGAGTATTCATTTGGTATATCTTCTGAGTCATGAGAGAAATTAGATAAGGAACACTATTGTTGGAAACCTTCGTCCTTGATTCTGTTTTGTTACGAGGGTATTGAAAAGGTTTTATTTTTTAATCGAGGAGATTCTCTCCAATGTCGATACTTAACTCTTTATGCTATGCCAATGATGAGGTATTTTTACCTTTAATTATTTATCATAACTACCCTTAAAAAGAATTCATGTAAAGGAGACAAATTGATGATGTTGTAGGACGATAATCTGTTGGAATTTGATTGTACAACCTGTAAAATACAAAAATGAATTTCCTTACCGTTTTGATTCTCCTTTTTATTTATTTGATTGAACTGAATCCCAAGTGTCCCACCATCTAATTTTCTCAACCATCTTCTCTTGAATAAGTCGGAAAAGGCATCATAGGTCGTGATATGATTATTAGGGAGTCCTTTGAACCAATCAAGGACTTCTTTAGTCAATGATCAAGCGAATAATGTCATGGCCACATCTTCATTATCAATACCTGCATTGTCCATATCTAGGATCATGACATAAATGTGGTCTTCGACAATTATCACATTGTTTTCCGAGAGCTTTGGCAACCACTTGTTGACTTCTGTTGGCATTTTGGTAGGGTAAAATTGGATATTGGTCGTGTTAATGGGTTTGTAGAGGTCCCTTGCCCAAGGGAGATCTATTGGAACAAGAGGACGGGTATTATGGAAAAGGGTTCTAGAAATGGGAGACTTGAGAGGAGGCCTTATTTGGTAAACCTTAGAAGGCTTCAACCTCCTAGGGTGGAAAGGTTTGGGGAAAGAAGGATTATGGGAAGGTGCAGTTGGCAGATGAGTTGCAAAATCACCTCATTAAGGAAGGTGGAAAGGGAACATCCCTTGGGTGGATTCGTTGGACAAACTAAGGGAAAGGCTTTGGGATAGCTTACCAAAGCATCTTTAGGGTACAAAGAAAATTCCAAATCTTCCCTAACAATAATGTCAAAATTTTATAGTGCAAGTTGTAGGTTGGAAAAACATCGACCCAACTTAGTACAAGGAAAATGCTACAACTTGGGAATCCTACACACAATGTCACCTTGATGTAGGTACCGCACTTGAAGGGTGACTTGGTCACTCTAGGGAAGCGATATTGGTGACCCTAGGGGGAATGAGATGGATATGGGGGGAAATGGAAGTGAATCCCCTATAGGTCAAGTCTAAGTGGAGTGAAAATTTGGTAGAGAGGCCTTGTAAGTCAAATTATTGTTTCCCCAAAGGTGTAGTGCTTCTTTGGATGATTGTACCTACCCGAGACACAAAGAAAGACACCTTGCAATGATATATGTTAGTATGGATCAGAAAGTTAAGTTTGATGCCCCTAATTTGCAGTAGAAGACAAAAATGTATATCATCAAATAAATAATTCTAAATAAGCATGTAAAGCATAAGATCAATCATCAATATTATCAATAAGTATGGCAATCAACTATGACTGAAAAATGGCAGTTTGAGGCTAAATAAAGAAAGATGTTGTAACATGTATTTTCTGCAGAAAATTGCATATTTATGGATGTATCATTCAATGGAATGTAGAAACAAAATCAATCATATGCAATTTCCAATAACTAGCTCAAAAAGTGCACCCTAGTTAGTAGACTAGGTGAGTGAAGTTAGAGATCTAGTCTATGGTTAGTTTAGGAGTTAAGATAGTCTTAGTAGCTAGGGTTATGCAACCCTAATGTTTGTCGTTTAAAGTTTGTAACAAAAATTAAAGTAGTGGGAGAGAGGGGAAACCCTATTAAGTGAATACTCCTCTCAATGAGGCAAACCAACTCCAAGCAAGAGACCTTTCAAAAGATAAAAATTCACGTTTCACAAGGCAATGCTTTTATGTCTCCAATGAAAAAAATATAATACTAGTTCCTTTACTATTGGGTTAATAGATTCAAATAAAGAAAGAGCTAGAGAAGCTACGTCCTTGGGGGTGTAATCCCTTTTACTTCCCAAGGCAAGTTTCTCTAGCTAGGGTTTAAGCTAAAAGGGTGTATGCCCTTATACTTCTCTTAGCAAACCATCGTTTAACCAATAACATGAAGCATAAAATGATGAATACTATGGTGGGGGTGTATTCCCTTATTCTTCCCACCTATATCCTAGAAAAACAATCATTGACTCGAAGATAATGATATCATACGAGTAAAATACCAAACCAAAATCAAGAAAGATGCTAAGATAATCCACCATAAAAGATAGAAATAATTTATCCAAGGCTAGCACCTCACTCCTCCATAAATAATTCATCAAGATAGCCATAAAAAAGTGCACAACAGACAAATATAGCCAAATATAGAGAAAATTTGAGACCAATACTTCTCACAATGAGGGAGAGTTATAATAAAATGATATCTTATGATCTCTTATTTATACAAAATGTCACCAAGGTGACTTGTCCATGACTTAAGGGGTAAACCACAAGACTAGGGGTCAACAAACCTAACATTTCTCCCTTAAAAAAGTTATATTAAACAATTCAATTAAGTTTCACTTTTGCACAAATAAACCCTAATTTTACATGGACGCCTCCCCTTAAGGGGGCGTTTTTCCACTTTGAAGAATTTGTTGGTGTTGGAGAAGCATGGGTAGGCCTCCAAAGGCCACATGTCAAGCATCCAGATGATATCATCATGGTGAAGACTCTCTTCTCCTCAAAACATACATGTGTCAATGAATGGCACCTCACCACAAAGCCCTAACCCCCCTAGGTGACGGCATACCTCTAGAAGTGACATTTTCTTCTCCTAGGGAAAACGTTTGGCATGTGGGGGATATGCTATGTCATCCAATTAATAATCAAGGCCTTCCAAGTATGATCTTTTTCATCTGGCATGTGGGCCCTTGACATTGAACCCGTGGGCTTGTAGCCCCATGGAAGCCCAAGCTAGGCTTGTTCTCTTAAAATTGTCCACCAACTAGGTCCTGCAAAGATAAATAATCATGCCCTCCAAGGATCTCAAGTCATAAAATCATGATAAGTGAATCCAATCAATAAATAAACCATGTAATCATGTGCATCAAATATCACTATATCAAACAATTAATTGTTCAAAGACACTATGTGACTTGTCAAGCTTGAATATGGGAGGGTTGAAGAGGTGTCCTATTGGGTAGATCTTTCCCTAGGTCAAGGAAAATTTCCAAGAGATACCTCTCTAATACATGTATGTGGATGAAGTGGTTGGGGTCAAGACTCAATGGGCATAGGGCTCATCACATAGAAGGGGTCATAGTGTCTCATTCATGGGTTCCTTTCTAGAGGGTGTGTGGTACCTTCATCCACAATGCACTTTTTCCAAGCCCATCAATTTTCTTTTATCTTTCTTTCTTTTCATTTTCTTTCAATATAACATATAGAAAGATTGAAGGTCATTGTCTTGGTGTGGTGACCAGATGATGGAAATGCCACCCACAAACACCCAGTGGAAATGAGAAGGCTCGCATGTGATGAGACCCCCTTTCTTTCAACCATGCAATTGAGAGCCATTTCCATGGTTTGGTGTCCAAATGGTGACAATTTCATACCACTATATATTCATGGATGTGATAGGTCAGCTTGTGATGATATCTCCTATCCTTCAACTAACCTTTTAAGCATTCTTTATTATATTATGGGTCCCCTTTACTCAAAGATAAGTGTTTCACTTCTTTCTTGGGTGATCTTTGGGTGAATCATATGGAAGGTTTATACAAGGATTTTATATTTTATCCAACATCAACCCCTCTAGGCCTTTAGGGCCTTCTTCCCATAGAATGAGGGACAACCCCATCTTGGGTCAATACACCCTAAAATCCCAAGAGATAAGGAAATGGAGGGAAATAATGATGGAAAGTGCTAAGCATGGTCTAGAATGGTACAATGGATCATTAAGGGAGTTCCTAGTAGAAAACCCATTCCCAAGGAAAACCACTTACTAGGGCACAATGTCAACTACCAAGGTGGAGAAGGGAAAAAGGCATAATGTTCAAGAATATATCATGAAATCTAGAGAAATATAAGATACAACATACTCAACTAGATTAAATATTGAAATGATGTTCACCATAATACTGACTTGTACCTCATGGAGCAAGGCCCACTATGTTTTGGAAGTGAGTTGATGTGGTGGATGCCATTTAGAAATCTCTAAACATATGTGGTGGTGAGAGGGGTTTCCATCTGTGCAAAAGGGGTATTGTTGGTCATGTATTCTCTCGACACTCCATATCTACAACGTGAGGGCCTCGAAACACAATATCCTTAGTTATCCAAAAAATGGAGATAACATAGACTACTTCAGGATGGTAAGGGGAATCAGTCTGAGCGACCTCTGCAAATAGAGTTTGGTTGGTGTGAATGTTCCTAGGTTACTGGGAGTCTGCAGAGGCATGCAAGTTGTTCTTATGAAAGGTACACCAGGGAACAATTTTGGGTGTGGATGGGGACACAGAGAAAAATAGGGAATTCTCAATATGCAAAGGACTAGCAGTAGAAGGACCATATCGGGTTGGGGGAGAGAGTATTTTAGGAGACACTTTACACTCCATAACCAAGGCTCGAAATGAGGCCTTGTCCAAAGAAAGTGACTCAAACTAATTGACTTCACAATGGAAAATTGTTAATAAACCATAATTAAATTTGACAATCAAATACCTCTTATGGATCATAAATGTGTAGTTGGATGCACAACTTGCATAAGACATCTATGTAGCTCTTTATTGAATGATGGGATATTTTTCGAAGTTGCAACCATTTGGAAAGGAGGTTCTATCGATATCTCGGGGCATATAAGTGGTCTATGAGTGCCTAGAAAAATCCCTCCCATGTTGTAATGTGTGGTGTATGTGTCTTGATATGGTTTGCTATATCCATGACCGAGGAAGAATTATCTAGTTGAGTGTCCCACCATGTCTGTGCAATTCCCTCGAGCTGTAGACTGGTGGTCTAAAGCTTCATGTCTTATGTCATCTTAGGACCTGTAATGAAGTATGTGGAAATAATGCAAAGCCAAGAGTCAACATTCTCACCATTCATTTGACCCACAATTTTTGGTAATTGGAAGTGCCTATCGGGATGCATGGGTGTTGGATATATACGCTATGGAAGACAGAGTATCTCCTCGAGGGCCATCATTAAATATTGAATTGGAGTTGTGGCAGTGAATGCATAATCCTCTATAGACGAATTTCCTCGTGACGATGTAATTTTCATTCACCACATATGTCAATCTTTCACTGGATGTTGCGCTGAGAATCACTAAACTCCTGAGGTCTCTGAGAAGGAACTTGGTGGTGTGTGCAGAATGGTGAAAAATGAACATACTGGAAGCCCCGAGGAGGGCAGACTGGAAGTCCTCATAAGGACATCTCACTCTGAGATTTTCTTTTTTGTTGGATGGCCTCTCCTAAATTTCGTGGCTGAGAAGAACCTGACTTGGATCAAAGATTTGATACCAATTGATTCGCAATTCAGATATGAAAAACACACAAAAAACTAAAGGTGCAATGAATAACAAAAATTAGATAGCGTGGAGCAGAAAAAATAGAATACACATGAAAATGGAGAAGAAGAATTAGAACAAAAAATAATCATAACGTTTTCCTGAGTGAGAGGAGTGCCTTCTATAAGCAAGACATATTTTTCCTTCTTGTCATTATTTGATTATAATATGAGTTGTAGAAACTAACCAAATGTTTATAACAATAATTACTAAAAGTGCACTAAATGATCGCAATTGAATGTGTTGAAGCGAATTATTGTCTACAATAGAAATATCTAAAACTAACTACAATACTAATTAAGGAATGCCCCTTCATCCTGAGTGGCCAAAGAAGTGGGGCACACTTCATGGTGGCCCAATAGGTGACCCAATAAACTAGTGGTACCCATGGCTATCTATATCCAATAAAGTAGGCCTATGCATGCCTATCTAGGTAGTAGTATGATAATTTACATGTAATAAATAATTCTACAACTCCCAAGTAAATTATATATATATATATATATATGTGTGTGTGTGTGTGTGTGTGTGTGGGTGTGTGTTTTTTCTTTCCACCATCACCCCTCTTGTTGTTGCTAACAAATATAACATTTTAAGTTTCCACAATCTGGAATGTCATTAATTCTCTACACCCCTCCAAATGCCACTTTGATTTTTCACTCCAAATATCAATTTGATTTATTATTATTATTATTATTATTATTATTTTATATGTCACTAGTTTGACAAATTTTAAAGACTCCACCCTCTTAAACAATATTTTAAAAATAAAATATATTCTTCCACATTTTTTTTTTAAATACATTTTTTCACAATATATACTTAAAAAAACAGATTTTTTTTTTTTACTAGAGTTCTCCACAGTATAGTTTTTCCTTTCAAATTAAATATTCTTCCTTGTAAACAAAAAAAAATTGGTGAAGTTTTATTTTCAATTAAAAAAAATTTGAACTTTGTAATTCACCGACGGCCTTCACAAGAGTTTGCAGGGCAAGAAGAATTCTCCACTTAACCTCCCTGTATTTCTTCCCTGTGCAGAGGAGGACCTCTGTGCGACCCTTCCTCAAAGAAAGCTCTTATACTACTTGTTGGGATTCAGATCCTCAAACAATAATTAAATGTAATAAACATGACACTACACACAAAACAATCATTCATATAAAACAAAGCATTTACATAGTAAAACTCTGACAATATATAAGACAAGTTATCATTATCTCTATTATTTGAGATAAGCTTACAATTAAGCTTATCCCCCAACCCATACCCATTATATAAACTTCTACCAACCCTTATATAAACTTGCATCAATTTTATTTACATAAATAAATTTTAATATTTACAATTTCTTTTGTTTTGTTATCACAATTTTACAATACTATGGAAGTTCACATGGCCTTAGAGTATGATAACACTAAGGCTAACCTCTATCTCCTAATGTTTCTTTTGCTATCTTTTCCCACATTTTACATTGATGCCTTATTTCAGTTTACATTGATATGTGATTTCAATACGTTATAAACATGGAACCATAAGTTTATGCTATGAATGTTTTTGCTTCGAAATAATAAGGAATTTGTTTCTCAACGGTTACACAGGTAGATATAGTCATTTCTAACACCATGGCTGTAGAATACCTCGTTTATATAAGTGGGATGCTTTGCAATTCCTTTGAAGAGGTTATATAAAGAGGCACAACCTTGCCATATTTATTTTCTTTATATGTATAAGTTTAAATCATCTATATGCTGTTAGAAATAAGAACTTAAGATTGGATCAAATTTCTTGTAACACGGCTAAGTTCAATTTTTAGTAAGCGTTTATTTGTTCAATTAAAATTTAATAAAATGTTCTTAAATTTAAAATGTTAATGTAGCAGCTCTACGCCAATTTTGTATAGAGCAGCTCTATGCTAATTTAAAATGTTAATGTAACAGCTCTATGCTAATTTTTTATGATTAGGTTGCGTAATCATTCAGCCGTTGTAAAGACCGGTCCATCCACTCATTCATACTCAAATATATTTGATTCCCAACTAATATTAATTTAAGTACAATTCTATGATTGAATATAACTTTTTGTCAAGAATTTCTATTCTTCAAACTACTACAATTAAGCGTTTTATATTATAATGAATGCACTGAAGATGAAATCGAAATCGAATCAATCTCTAAGTTTCTCTTGTGATTACAGTAACCAACGGTGATATGCATATTCAATGTGTATATCACCAGATGAAATTATAATATGTGGAGCTGTACATCTGTAGATCTTGGATTATGTTTAGATTTGGATTTGTGTCTACTTTATGATAGTTCATAGTGTTTTTGTTTCTTGTATACATCAATTCATGGAAAGCTCTATACGTCCACTTTACCAGTGGTAAAATATTTTTTCCTTTTAGTAAGCTACTTTGCATATATTTCTCTTATATGTCACCCGCAATGCTCCCCAAAAGTAAAGCTTCAAACATGTTTTCAAACCAAATTTTGTTTGGTAAATATTAAGTATGCCAAATTATATTCAATGAACCAATTATCTACAACGAGATTGCACATTCAAGGAAATAGGTAGGTAAAATAGACTGAAACGAGATAAGAACAATATGGGTGGAAATTTCAGATTCGTGTGCACTTTAAACTTGCCGGGCTCTGAGACAGACTTGGAAAGTAGTGACAAAGCTATTAAGGGAAAATTTATAATGCCACCTATCATGGAGTAATGCCACCTTCAAAACTATCCCCAAAATTAATTATGGAATGACGGGTCTCTTTACAGTAAACACATTTTTCGTATCAATATTTAGATAGTATGACGAGGGCTCTAAAATCAATTTTTTCTTTCATCAAAAAGAAAAAGTCTCCAAACATTAAGGGAATTTTTTTTCTCCTTTATGGAGGGAAGGGTTTTTGGTATCTATATTTAAATAATATAGATATTGTAATATTCACTTAAATCAATAATGTATATCTATAAGTATAATGAAATGCAAATTATATAATATGTAAACATTGTACATTAAAAATAATAAAAATGAAATAAATAGATATTTATAGATAAGGACAAGTCATATGGGGGTTATGATTCTGAAAGAGAGGGATTAAAGGGGTTTCAATGGTGAATCCCGCATACCTCAAATCCTATGTCATTTTCCTAAAGTAAATTGTCATTACCATATAATCCTCTTTTGACTTATTAAAACCAATCATTGAATGTATGTAGGAGGTTGGTGGGGAGTCATATCACCTAGTTATTGAAGCATGGGCTAAGTTCATTCACAATGAGAATTGTATCATTCAATGCATGTAAGACGTGGGTGAGAGATCCATCTCACCTAGTTATGACATCATGTTCTAAGTACAATCATCTTTGGGAATTTTGAAAGTCAACCATATATGGGAAAGGAAGTTCAAGTAGAGAGGGCGAATTAATTTTATAGTTTGAAGGAAGAGATGAAAAATAGATCTTAGTGCTCGGAAAAGGGAGGAAAATTGTAACATCCCGCTCTGGCGCACATACCAAACTTATTCTTTGAGGACACTTGCTCGCAAGTGATCTGGATTTATATGATGATAAAACTTTTCTTTCATTTTGATGCATTGAGTTATATGACAGGATGTTTTTACTACCATGATATAGACAGGTGCCGCTGACTCAGTTTCGTTGAGTATGCAGGGTTTCGGACCTTGAGGATGCAGAGGCATCGGTAGAACTCCCTTGGACTCCGGATTGAGTCAGGGAGTGGGGTATTGAGTTGTTTCATTTATGATGATATTGTTTCATTTTGATGATGTACTATTGATTATATGATATGTTGCTGACA
>SNQJ01S0051341.1:55450-84804 GCA_010110895.2 Picea sitchensis
CCCAAGGCCATCTCTGTACAGCTGAGAGGCGCAGGCAACGTCACCACCATTCAGACTTCTCCCAAAGGAACCATATCCGCAAGCTCCTCCTATCACATGTTAACTTTTTTAGAATTCACAGGAAACAGAAATTGAGAATGCCACAATTGCCAGCTACAAATTTTATTCACTTTTCCACCATCCAAGCAGGCTATGGGTTTTGATACAAAATTGGCATCACACTTCTTAGGGTATGGTCCTTTATACAAAATTGGCATATAGCTACCACTTTGATATTCTCAAATTTTCAAACAGGTCATGGCCTTCCATATAAATTTGAGATCTCTCGTACTTCTATATCGTCCAAATAGAGTACGATCATTGATATAAAATTGATAGAGAGCTGTAACAGTGACATTCTCAAATTCAGGACGTTATGACCTTTTATACAAAATTAGCATAGAACTATCAAGTTATCCATTTAAATTTAGGAACATTTTACTAAATTTGAATTAAACAAATAAACACTTACTAAAAATTTGAAGTTATCCGTGTTACAAAATTGAAATTTGATCGAATCTTACGTTCTTATTAGAATAAAAAAGAATTGCAAATGCAACTGTATTTCTAACATCATAGACATGATTTAAGCTTATACATATCAGGAAAAGCAGTATTGCAAGGCTTTGCCTATTAAGTGAAACTCTTAAAACGTACTGCAAAACACCCCTGTGATATAAACGAGGGGAGTGGGCTAAATCTGGAGAACTTTTAGGGCAGGTCTTTAGGTTGTGTAGTTTTCAATTTCCCGTCAATTCAGAACTTTGGTAGATTTTTTGAACATTTGAGTTAATTTAAAAATACCTGCCCTCCTCTCCCCGGGTGACTCTAGGAATGGCTCAACCTCCCTGATCTGAATGGCTTTCTCTATGTGTATGGCGTATGATCGATCCTCACCCGTTGAATCATATATAACAAGGTGTCGTAAACCTCGCTCTTGTTTGAGGTATAGCGAACCCAGTTCCATCGAACTCCCCAGTAAGTAGCTGTCGTACCCTTGTGTTCTGTCTCGATCGGTAATCCAACGCTCAAGCATTCATTCAAGCACTCGTCCGTCCGTGGTACCGCATTCAATTCTGTTCAATCCAGTCAATACAGACTTATGGCCAACAGATATATACATACCGGTCCCTATAACGACGATACCCAGTACGAGATACCGATAGCTCTACCTCGAACTCTCTACACTCTAAACTCTCTTCTCTACCTCAATACCGATAGATACCGATCTATATCTCAATACTCTACCGAGAGATATTAGAATCTCTATATCTATAGATCTCTATAAACTGATAGATCGATTTAAAGATATACATCGATATAAATCTCTACATCTCTAGATCGATATACGTTCAGTGAAATTAAGTACGGAAGGAAGAGACTAGAAGAGAGGTTGTGCTCACCTTATTTTGGGATATTCACTTATATAATGCAATCATGGCTTCATGCAGTGAGTGACTTAACAACGGCTTCAGTGAATGGCTCTTGTGAACGGCGAAGTGCAGTGGGTGGTTGAACGGAACAGCTTAAGAGTTAATTTGAGGCAAAACCCTGGACTCTAAGAAATGCATGGAACTTTGATTCATGCGAAATTTAAGTTATTTTTGAAAATCTAACCCCATTCAGGTTCAATTTTTTGACTGAAAAACAAATATGTTTGCTGTTTGCTCCCTAGTTAACTTACTCCATAAACAAGATTGCTTGTAAAACACATGTCTACGCCTAACTGTGTAACCTTTATAAAACAAAATGAAAAGAAAAACAAATTTCTTATTATATCAAAGCAAAAACCCTCATAGCCTAAGCTTATGGTTCTATGTTCATAACGTATTGAAATGACACATCAATGTAAAATTTCCTTTGTCACTATATTGACCAGGAATTTGATGAAATGCTGAAATGAGACATAAATGTAAAATTTGGAAGAAAATAGGAAAAGCAAGATGAAGATGAAGAGCTAGGGCTTAGTCTTATTACTATCATTTCCGAGGCTATCTGGACTTCCATAGTATGATGCTCTGGAATTCACGCAGTCATCACAGGCGCTGAATACTTTTTTTAGTATAGCTAATAAGATGCAGAGCCTAAAACTTGATATGGTCATTGAAGAAGCCATGATTTACCTCCAGAGATTTCAGATTGAATGTCTACAATCACTTCAATGAGAAGAAGATGGTGATCATCTCTATTGAAATTGGAAAGCAATCTACAGCCATTATATAAAACCTGCATTAGAAGAACCCAGGGATTCGAGGAATATGCAAGATCGGATAGAGGCAAACAGATGGAATTCCACTAACATGATCTACCTTTTCATGAAAGGCCTCGGAAAAGGAATAATGGCACCACCCACAGTATTTGACAAATACTTTTATTAGTGGGGAGGTCATTCATGAATTTTGCAGGCTATCACGTTCCTTTTCTTCAAGTATCCTCCTCTAATTTTCTACTGATTATCCTAATAATGAATCTCGGAACCTCATTAATGGCGGCTAGCCAATGTATTTCGATATTAAGCTACAAAACATGAACTGAAACTAGAGTCTCCCCACAGTAGCTTCTGTGAAGGATGTTCACTCCTTTTTCTTTATGACGAAGTTGACTTCAAACTTTAATAAAATCCCAATCCTGTCGTGATCTTCACAGCTATCTCAACCTATACTTCTTATAATTGTTTTAGTCAACCATCGATAAGGAGAAGTATTCCAATAAAACTCTCAATACTTTATGTCGTCGGGATTTCGTCAATGCTTATGGAGTAGATTGTTTTCTACTTTCATTATTTTGGCACTGGAATCTGTTATTCATAAGAAATTTGCACAAGCCTTTTAACAAAATAATATATTCGATTTTTTTTTGTTATTCAATTAAATTAAGAATCTTAAAAATACATTATTATTATTATTATATATATATAATTTAATAATTATTGATACTAATTAAATAAATTAAATTGAAATAAATACATATAACTTAGGATTTTAAAGTAATACTAACCAAACAAATAAATTCAATTGACTAAAAAAGTGTGTTTTAGTGTATATATAGCTCTTGATGTTAAATAATTGATGCCTCGGTTGGCCTGGTTTGCTACGCTCTATATAAGAGAATTTTTTAGTCTCACCCTCATTAACCTAGTCATCCGAAGTTAGTCACATATCATCTTTATGTGCTATTCTCCATCTTTAATGAACTTTCCTCAAGTGACATTAGCTCAACGTTTTTAAGGGGTTTGGTTTAGAGGTTTTGTGTACTTTGGTCTCATTTTTTAGTTGATGGGTTGCCTTACATCAAGTACACAAAATTATTATTTTTAATTGGAATCATCATTTCTCCTTGACTTATTCATTTCTCAAATACTTGAACTCAACTCATTATTAGATCATTGAAATTATATACAATTATGGTTCTAATGTTTCATTTTCCATCAAAGGTCACAAGACATATTTCCACAATCCTTTGATCCCTTCATTTCTCCTTGACTTATTCATTTCTCAAATACTTGACCTCAACTCAACTCATTATTAGATCATTGAAATTATATACAATTACGGTTCTAATGTTTCATTTCCCATCAAAGGTCACAAGACATATTTCCATCATCCTTTGATCCCTTTGGAGAAATCCTTTAAGTAGTTCCCTACTTGTTTTGAACAATGTTTCTTATAGCGTAACAAGTTCTACCTTCTATTATAAATTCTTAGATGTGTTCAACAAGCCTTTAGTTTAATATTTATATCCACTAGATCTTTCCAGATCCGTGGACCCCTCATTCATAGTAGGGAATTTGTTATTCCAATTGTTTGTTCATAGTATGGAATTTGTTATTCCAATCGTTCATTCATAGTAGAGAAGAAAGTCTCTAGTTTAATATTTATATCCACATAGATTTTTCAAAATCCGTGCCCCCCATTCATACTAGGGAATTTGTTATTCCAATTATTCATTCATAGTAGGGAATTTGTTATTCCAATTTTTCATAGCCCTCGTCACAATTGGGATTTTGTTATGCTAGTTGTTCATCCCCCTTGGGAGCATTATTCCTTCACATGTGGTTAGATAGGTTGCAATATTGTGTGGTTAGATAGGTTGCAATATTGCTTATTTATATGCATTTTTATCTAACTTGATATTTCCATGATCCTATCTTGTATTGTATAATCACATGTCACAAGAACTAATATGAACATCTCATTGATATTGAGATCATATATACACCTCACATCATGGCTTTTTTATACAAGTGTTTTTTGTTATTTTTCCTTACGAGGTCCCTCTTTGGTTTCTCATATCTCTCTCCCAACTCCTTCTAATCATTCAATTTATTTAATAAACCATGATCTATTTTACTTATACAAATTTTTCTTAACCTTATACATCAATTTTAATTGTTATCAGCTTGATTTTACTTACTAGTGGTACTGTTTAGGTAGCTCTACCTATAATCATCACTCACTCATATATAATTCATATCATGCACCCATCATATTATCAATTGATATTTTCTCAAAGTAGCTCTACCTATAATCATCACCGGCTCATATATAATCCATATCATGCACCCATCATATTATCAATTGATCTTTTCTCACCTCACATAACCTCGTCAAGCTATTAATTCACCATTTTTTGTGTGGTGTAGTTTAACATCCATCTTCTATGCAAGTCAAATAGTGAATTTTCTTAGGATCTTGTGGCCCTTTTAAACCAAAAACATTCTACCTCGTGGCTCATAAATGTGTGTGTAGTGGGTATGTATTAACCTATTCAAACAATTGTATCATTTATATCAATCATTTAGTCTTCTATAATTCCAACCATAATCTTGTGGACTCCCATTAAGATATTAAAAGAGTTCATATGAAATTTACTTCTAGGCTAGGGTTGTACTATTCAATTTTATGTAGAGTTCATGGGGATGAATTTGATATGCAAGAAGAGAAGATAATGTTATATTACCATAATTTTATTTGAGAATTAAGGAAGCCATTGTTCTAACTTCTACATTCCACGCTTTTCATTATTCTCTTTATTGTTGGTATGTGGCCAACCACAAAACAAATTCTTTCAATACCATAGCTAAAGCATATAATGAGGAAAAGGACTCTCCCACTAAGAGATTGGAGCCCTACCTATGGCAAAAACACTCTTCACAAGTATTTATTGAAAGTTATTATGATTTTCCATTGTTGTAATAAAATGTTGGTTACTTTCCTCTAAAATAATTTAATTTTATTTGGATTTCATTTAAAGCAATAAATTCATAGTTTAGTGTTTTTTTGTTTTGTTTTTTATTATCTATGAATAGTTGTAATGAGGGTATTTTTGAAGGATTCAAAAATTATACCTATTTACATAGCATTATAGGAAACTATTTTGGTTTGAAAAATCATACATATAATCTACACGTTAATATTCAATAAAAAAAAATATTATTTACTATTAAAATTTGTAATATTTAAGTTAATATTATAGATTTAATAATATTTAAATAAAAATACAAAATTCTTTTAATAAAAAATTGGTGAATATGTTTTTAAGAAAATAACCCCAAAAAAAAATAATTATCAAAATTTCGCACCTAAAAATACCGTGATTGTAGTTCTTGCATATCTTGATCTTGTGAGGTTCATTTTATATTATTTATTCTTAATTTCACAAAGACGTTAAGAATTTGTGTAAACTCATTAAAAAAATACCCATACCACTATCTAACTCCAACATACTCAATCATACTAATATTTTGATATAATACGTACAATGCTTACTCAATCATAATAATATTTTGATATATTAAGTACAATGCATCGAAGTATTTGTAACAATACAAAATGGTTAACAAACCATAACTATTGAAAAGATAGTCTTCATCTCGTTAACATCTATAGATTCTTCATAGTCGATAGAGAAATCATAAGGTATTTAGTGTTATCGACATTGACAATACATCTACTCAACATTATCCACATTGTCAATACATCTAGTGAGCATTAACAATGTTCTAGTGAGCATTAACAATGTTCTACTCAAACTTATGAACATGGATAATGAGGCCTCACCATTAATGGTAAGTTAGTTTTTTTTAATGAACATTGATGATGAGGATTTATAGACAAATAATATGCAATATCATTGTCTAAAAAATATGTTACTTGAAATTATATAGAAAAAATCAATAACTTACTTAATGTTTTTAGAGTGCTTTCTTCTCTTACGAGCTAGAGGAGCCTATGTTACACATGCATGTCCATTAAAATTTCAACTATCCATTTGTTCCACATAAATCTTTGTAAAATTAAAAAATAACTAACTAGTGCAAATATGTTCATTCAATTGACCAAAATCCCCCATCCCAATATGACAACAAATTTCCTTTGTTTGTCTTTCTACCCTAGTTTGTTGTACTCTTTGGTCATATTCAATTTTTTCTTTCATATTTGATATTGTATTAAACTATTGTCTTTATGTATCTAATTTGCATTTCCTTTTTTTTATACATCTTAATGAGAATGTGATTTCTTCTTCCAACATGGTGTTTCCCTATATCATTACTTTTTCATTTCTTAGCAATTTATCTAGTTAATTTTGTTGTAAAGTTAGAATGTTTTTGGTCAATTCAATTTTGTCAATGATTTCCCAATTAAAAAAATTTAGTCTTAAGTATCTCAAAATTTTCTTTGTGTTGAGCTCATTATGGAGCTAGTTGTAGCAAATTTATCCTTTTTTTTCCATACAACCATGAACGAGAAATTATTATATATTTTTGCACCATTGATGGGTGGTAACTAAGGTTAATAGTGGGTTCTTAAGTTCTAAGCACGTAACCTTGAGGGGATCAAAAGAGTCAAATCCATGAACTCCCTAGCTTTGGAAGAGAACTCATATTTGGATGATGACTATTTGGGCTTACCCGCAAGGCTATAGAACATTGACAATTATTGCAATAATTGTTTCATATGTTCTTCAATCACTTTCATCTAAAATGGATTTGTAACTATTCCCTAAAATTGTTTATACTATGCCTCCAAAAATTATGCCTTCCCATCAATTTACTCCCCTTCTCATATAGTACTTGCCTTCTTCTCTTAAGGGAGTTTTGATCTCAAAAAAAAAACTTTAAACTTATTTTCTCTAAATACTCAAAACAATTATTACAATATTGCTTCTCTAATCCATTTTTCTTTAATGTCCATTAATTATTTTACTAATTTTTGTTGTAATTATCTTTATATTTACCAATATATTATAATTTGATTTATATTTTTTGTTTCAAAAATTAATTCTTTCTCTAACATCTATTTTTTATTCATAAATATATTTGTAATAAAAAATATATTTTCAATTTTTATTTATTTTTATATTCTTTCTACCTTCTTATCCCAAACTTCTTTCCCTTTCCTTAAAACTATATTTATCTCTTCCCCTACCTTCTTATCCCAAACTTATTTTCCTTTCCTTAAACTATATTTATCTCTTCCCCAACCCTCTTCTTCATATTTGGCTTGATCTTTCTCGTATCTCAATTTGTTGTTTTCATCCTTTTAGGTATTTCGCGTTCTTTGCCGGTTCAAGTGCAATTGTCCTTAAGTGAATGATTGGACAATGTGATTCTTATACTATATATCATATCATAAATGTATGCGTTGTTCTCGTTAAATCCTAGTACTTGAATTTCCTTTTCATATGGTAATGAGCAACTACGTTTAACTCTCCACTATCTACCATCTACTTCCAAAATCATATGGTTTCACAATGTTAATGCTCTATCTATATGGTAATCTAAATTCCTCCTTATCCTCGAGGTAAATGATTCTTTTGGAAACTATCATGTCATAGATGGTCACTCTAGGATTAGAGTATATTCCATAGGACTTACATAGTCTATATAACTAGTTGGGCAAGAAGCATTGAAACTTTCAATTCACTACATCCAAGTAAGTTAGTTAGTTATAAAAAATACTATTTTGGTCAAATTTTGTGTTGTATTTAGAAATGATAAATTTGTCTCTGAATTTTTTTTGTGGGAATCCAAGTAAAATATTTAGTTATAAAAAATATTAAAATGTTTAGAATTTTTTTTGGTCGGAATCCAAGTAAATTAGTTAATTACAAAAAATATTAAAATGTTTTGGTTAAATTTTCTTTTGGTGGAATGTTTTTAAGCGATACTTATCTAATGTTTCCTAAGGGTTTGGATGGCTGATTAGCCTAATGTTTGTTCTTTCATTAATCTACTAGAAACTAATATATTCTATTGTTTCTTTTCTTGTTTCTTTTCTATCTCGTTAGCTTGAATGTGTCCTTAGTTGACTTAGATTGTGTTATTTGCTAAAATGATTCTATTGTTTAGTCTTGGGATAGTAAATGAGGGAATTTCAGTGCAAAAGGTATAATGTTTAGATAATAATGAGGATGTTTTAGAGGATTAGTTGTTTGATGTTTGGAACTCGCAGATTCCTATGAGAATTAAATTATTTTGTTGGTTGGTGATTGAAAATAGAATTTTAATGTGGGATAATCTGTCCAAAAGAGGTTTTTATGCTCCAAGTAGATGTGTTAGGTGTGGAGAGGGGAAGGAATTGATAAATCATTTTATGGTAGATTGTTTGTTCTCCAAAGAATTTTGGAAGTTTATATTAAATGTTTATCAACTACAGAGAGATTGGGAATGTGGACAACTTTGTGATTGTTTCCAGGTTTGGATTAAGGAGACGGAAAACTGGAAGGAATTACCTTGTTTCATCTGTTGGGAAGTTTGGAGACATAGAAATATGATTATTTTTTAAGATAAAAAATTGTCTCTTTCTAGGGTGTGTAATCGAGTTCTGCAAGATTTGGGTGAGATAGAAAAATTCCATTCTATTCAGTCTCAAATAATATTTCGTCCTCCCTAGCTAGAAATAAATATGGTTGTTGGTTTTTTTAATGGCGCTTCTCAAAATGGGGGAGTGAGTTGTGGTGCAGGTGCTATCCTAAAATGCCCATTTTTGGGTATCTACAGTATCAAAATGAATTGTGGTTCTCGAACTAATACAAGGGGGGAACTTTTGGCCTTATGGAGTATCTTTTTTTTTGCACATTAAAAACAAGTGTCTTGCTTACAGTTGGTTGGAAACACACAAGTTATAGTTGATTGGTTTTCCTTTAAAAATAATCTGCAGGATGTCAAGAATTCGCCAGTTGAGTTAAAAGAAAATTAGAATTGGAAAGTTCAACATATCTACACGGAATATAACAGGGTAGTTGATCAGCTTTCAAAGAAGAATTTACAATTGGATGAAGGTTTCTTATATTTTTCAAAAGGGATGGGAGCACATGTAGAACCTTTTGAAATAATGACATTAGTATAAATGTGGTTTGAACTCGAATGATGATTTTGGTTTTTGTATAAGGACCATTAAATGATGAATTTTGTTTTTTCTAAAATCTTTATATCTCACTTAATTTTTATTTTTATTTTGGGAAACTAAGTTATGATTATGGATAGTGGATGTAAACTTCTTTATGGACTGATCATGTAAAGTTAACATTATATTTCTAATATAAGATGTTTTTTTTTATTTGAAAAAAATTTAACTAAGATGACTTGTATTATGAACTTATTGTTAAATATATTGTATTGTTAAGTTCCTTTATATATTCTCCTCCTGTCCATTATTTTCAATTAAAATTAAGTTTTCACGATCATTTCATGACTATTGTTGAGGTTTAGGGTTAGTTATTTGATATTCTTAAATGTCAAAGGAATTTTTTTTTTTTTATTTTACTTATTCCATTATTCTAATTACTTCATTTGTTACGTGTTCATTTTCTCTTTGTTTTTGTTTCTCATTTCTTTCTAATATTTTTGTATGTCTTATTCTTTTATTTTCTCTCTTTGTTATCCTCTAATGCTTCATCTTGCTTCATCTTGTTTCATTAATTGTTCTTGAATCTATAAAAATACATATTTGTTTACCTCCAAATTCCTCTAAGTTTGTTTTAAACTCCTACATTTTTTAATGTTTAATTTAAATTTTTCTTTGTTCCAAATTCTTCACTTCAACTTTATGTGTTATCATCAAAATCCTTTGTTTTTAATTTATATTTTAACGTATTTTTTCTTTGTTCACTCTTCTCTTAAGATGGTTTTAATGCCTAATTTTATAAGATAAGGTTTGGATAAGTTATTTTTCTTTTTTGGATCATTTGTTTTCTCTACTCTTCTTCAGATTAATATGGTTTTAATCTGGTTATTATTTTATTTAAACTTATTTTTTTTTATTTTAATTATGGAAATAAAATAAAATAAACACACTAATATAAAGGAAGAAATTTGAATATCATATCACATGAAATAGGTTGTAAATATAAACATATTAAAAATATTTAATTAATATTTGATTTAAATTTATTTTAGTTAAAATAATTATTAGAATAAAATAAGAAAAAAACAACAATATCACGGAAGGAATTTGAATATCATATCACATGAAATAGGTTGTGAATATAAACATATTAAACATTTCCCATATTCATACATATCATTCGCCCTCACATCTTGTTGTTATCGTTATTTTGAATCATGTACTCAATTATTCACATTTTTTCTTTTCCTTTCAAATAATATAATATAATTTCCCTTAACTTTTATCTAACCCATATTCTTCTTTTAGAAGTAAGAAAAATTTATAATGCTCCATTTTCTCCGATGTCATGTTATAACTTTCTTTCATAACATTTCGTTATTACATTTATTTCCCAACTGTATTTATTGTATATAAATGTTTTTAAAGTAAATATATGTAAATTTATATAATATAACAAATTTTTCATACACACATGTGATTATTTAATATGAATATTCAAAATTTATATTAACTTAGAGGAAAAGAGTAAAGAATTAAGTCATCATTCTTTACTTATGTTGTTGGTGTTATGGATGATTAATGGAGTCTTTAAGCATCTTTATGAGGCAAAGAGGTTATTCCATGCATAACCCAATTAAAAAAAAAAATATTTATGAAGAAAGAATAAATTTCATTTTCGAGTCCAAGTCTATAACATATCCAACTCCCAATTTATTTTACTACCAAATCAATATCATGCAACTTTAATACCAATTTAAAAATGCATGTAAAGATCATGATAAACAAACTTATACAAATATCCATAAAAACATTTATATATGCTTATTGATTAAGAATACTTAGCATTTAAATGCATAAATACATAACAACACATAACAAATAAATACAAAATTGAAACAATAAATTGATAGTGAACAAAAAAAAATTATTTTTATAAACATTTTATATAGCTAGTTGTAGATGTTGAACGGTCCACCCAATCATGGGCACTATTGCACCAATTCTCTCTACAATAAGCCATGCCTGATTTGGGGCTATGAGTCCAGAAGGATGAATAGGATCCTATGAGTGTCTAGAATCCACACAAATAGCCCAATACCTAGTAAAAATATAGTGATGTGACTCCTACGACAATTCCAATCACACATCTATCTTTACCATCAACACAACCAAAGGAATCAAATTTCCTTCTCTACATCGTGGTCCCTCAAACAATGTCCATCCCCTCTAGGGATTTAGCATAGAACGACCAGGAATATTTCAGTTGGTGGCTCCATGAAATCTAGTTGTAACATGAACATTGATAATATCAGTTACACATGATCATTTGGGTAATTTATCAACTTAAATCTATTTAAAGGCATGGAAGCCTCATTGCGGATTGCACATAACATATAGGAGGCCAATACAATGGATTTATGGGCATAAGCATGTGAAGGAATTATGCATCCTTGGACTATAAGAAAGCACAATAACAATCCCACATGATTGAGGTGGAATGTAAGATTGATAATCAACCCATAGGTATTTACATTGATTCTAGATATAGTTATAACTATGTCGATCCTAATCTAGCTAAATTGAATGTTCAAAACGATAATTGATCCTTGGAAAAGGATACTTGTTCTTTATTTTAACCTTGTTCATCTTTTTGAAGTCAATACACAATGTCAAAGATCCATTATTTTTCTTTACAAAAAAATTTGGGGCACAACAATGCAAGATATTTGGGCATATGTCTCCCTTACTGAACAATTCTTCTAGATACATCTGCAACTCTTTCAACTTTGGTGTGTTCATTTTGTCAATTGTTTTTTACATTGGGGAAACTCTGGGCATCAAGTCAATAGAGAAATCAATTTCTCTCTTGGATGTAAATTCTAGTAATTCTCAAGGAACATATTTATATTATTTCAAGGATGGATAATCTTCAAAATTTAACACCCTATCCTTGGCTAGCTCTTCTATATGTCTTGCATATATTTTGCATCCTTTTCTAAAACTTCTTTCATTCACAATGTTGAAATATCTCTGATACATATAGCCCTTGGAATACCTTAAACTATCCTTAAATCACCTTTCCCATCAAGGCATGTACAATCCTTGTTCTAGCAATCTAGGACAACACGATGTTTGTACAACCAATCCATACAAATCAAGTAATTATATGACCCAAGTGGTATGATGTTCAAATTTTCCTTAGTGCTAACTCCATTCATGTTCACTATGAATTCCTTGACAAGATCATTGATTCTTCTCTTGGTTCCAATGGCTAGTTGAACCAATCAAGACTTTTTATTCTTACATATCTTTAATTTAAATATTTTAACTAGATTACGATCTATACAGTTATGAATATCTCTAGAATAAATCTAAATATATATGGGTTGATTATCAATCTTATCTTCCACCTCGATCATATGTGATTATGGGATTGATATTATTCTTTCCTATTATCTAAGGCTGCATAAATCCTTCACATGCTTATGCCCATAAGTTCTATTGTATTAGCTTCCAAGATGTTAAGTAGAATCCTCATCCTATCTCCTTTGTGAGGACAATATTTATACATGTGGTCACCTTCACATCCCGAACACTTGTATGTGATGATATGTTGGCCACTTCCCTAAGTAAACTGTCATCTTAGGTTTGCATTGTATTGGTTGGCCTTGTTTTTATGCTTGAAAACTATTCCTAAAGAAATGTGGCTTGAATCATTTCTTCCTCTGATCCATCTTTTTATCATACCAAAATTTTGGAAAAGACAGTATTTGTATATTTTATTCATACAATTATCTTCCTTTCGTTATGGCTTCATCCAAAGATTTAGTCTCATCAAATTGGATTTTATCCTTCTAGACTCATGGTAGCCCACTCAAGAATATTTGAATTTTGAACATTCCTTACTTGATAAAAACCACATACCTCAAAAGCTCCAAGAATTTGTGCTTATATTCCTCCATAGTCATATCTTAACTATCCTACATATGCTAAACAGTTGTATGCATTAGTCGAGAGCGTAAATAAATGGAAACACTACTTGTTGGGGAAGGAAATGATCATACATGCATATCACCAACCCTTACAATATCTTCAAGAACAGAAAAAATTGAAACAATCTCGACACTACATGTGGATGGGTTTTCTACAACAATTTCACTTGGTAATCAAGTACAAAAAGGGTACAAGTAACAAGGTAGTTGATATGCTTTCTAGACCTCCTATTGTTGCTTCTATTGTTTTGAAGAATGCTTCTTTATCTCATGATATCTATGTAAAAACAATTCCATAGATGGATATTTTAAAGAAGTATATGTGAAGCTAACCCTTGGTGCACAGGTAGAGAATTATTGTCTGCAAGGAAAACTACTCTACTATCTTGGAAAGCTATGTATTCCTACAAGTGAACGAGTCCATGTAATATGAAAATCTCATACTTCTTTTGTGTATGGGAATTTTGGGGTAGAAAAAACTATGGTTCATTTGCAGATGTTTTGTTACTGGCCTCAAATGAAAGCAATTGTAACTAAATATGTAAAGGGGTGTGTGATGTGTTCTACTTGTAATCCCACTAATAGAAAAATGGGGCTATACTCACCACTTCTTGTTCCATCCCATCCATGGGAAATGTCTCTATGGATTTTGTAGGGGGTTTACCCATGACCAAAGGGGTCATGATTATTTGTATGTGGTAGTGGATAGGCTCAGCAAGATGTGCACCATGATGCCATGTAAAAAGAAGATCATTATTGTGAAGACTGCTAATCTCCTCTTTCATCATGTTTGGGTTCACTTTGGGTTACCCACATGCATCGTCTCGGATTGATATACTCAATTCCTTAGGGACATTTGTACTAGCTTGTGGAAAATGATGGAAACCAAATTGAAGAGGAGCACTACCTTCCATCTACAGACCGACGGACAGACAAAGGTGGTAAACCGAACAATGGTACTTTTTCTTCAAGACTATTGCAGCAATCATCCCAAGTTATGGGATGAACATTTACCCTATGTACATCATGCGTACAACCAAGATTTACATTCATCCACTCATATTTCACTTTTTCAGACATGTTTTGGGTACCTACCAAAAGTTCCTTTGGACTTGATGTACGGGAGATATGTCGATGTAAATGAAGAATGAACAGAGGGAAGACCCTGCAAGTTCATCCACAGGATTCAACAGATACATCAGGAAGTTTGGGAATAGTTGGAGAAAAGTGAAGCACAGTATAAAGCTCATCATGAGAAGAATAGGGTTGATCATCAGTCCCAAGTTGGAGACCGAGTATGGATTCACATCAACAAGGAGAGATTGAAGGGTGAAGGTAAGAAAATAAATCCCATTCGTTATGGACCTTTCACTATCTTGGAGAAAAGTTGTACCAATGCTTTTCATATGCATCTTCCACCTTACATGTAGATTTACTCAGCTGTGAATGTTGAACACTTGAAAATTTTTGAGCCTCCCATGATCATGGATCAAGACGAGGAAGTTTCAATACCATCAGTTGATGAATTTGCACCTAAGTACTTGGATGAGCTACAGGAAGATATCATCCTAGATAGGAGGACAAGGAATTCACATAGGGGTGATGTTGATTATCTTTGAGTAGGCTTAAAAGACACACATCCAAGAAAGGCAAAGTGGATCGAGAAGGACAAAGTGAGGAGACTCTTCCCGCACTTAATTGTTGATTGATGAAAGCTTATGGTTATCCAAAAATCTCTCATTGGGAAGGAGTGATCCAAAAAGGAACTAGATAAGCCTAATAACAACTCAAAACTCGCAAAGGCAACTGAGGATGCTCAGAATGGCTTCACCGGATAGATAAAGGGAAAAAATTCAAAGTTTCCAAAACTAACTGAAAATATCATGATCCTAAAGAGCGCATCGCAATATTTATAATGATGCAAACGGCTTGTCAAACATAGTTACAAATTGAAATATATTTGTGGTGAAAGTTGTGGTCAAACACGGCAAGTCCACATGGGCCACATCATCATTCGTACTGCTAACGCCAGCATGGCATCAAAAATTGACATGGAAGGATGATGTCGGCATAAAGGTTGTTGATGTCATCATGCCACATGCTAGCACCAGAGGATGCCATGTGTCACTCGCTAATAGGATTTTCAAGGGTCCATGTGGAGTAGTAAGAAAATGCCACATGGCACCCCCAGGTGATACAACTTGGCACCACCCAGAAATCACCATGTTTCATGTACGGGATGATGTGGAGGTAACATCAATGACTAGGTCGGCCAATCAGTGGATGCCACGTGGCCCAATTAGAAGGTGACACATGGCACCCCCAAAACACCCAAGGAGGGCCCGTAATTGAAAAATAAAAAATATATGTGGTAGGACTCTGCCAAATCTGGTGTAGGTTCGACCATATATGGCGGATGTCCTTCCATATATGGCGGAGGTCCCTCCATATCTGGAAACAGCAGCCACATATAGAAGTATCCAACTAAACTTAGCAGACGTTACAACTATAGACCCAAAATGGGAGGCTCGCGGGTTTGACCCCTGAACCTCCCCACATACAATGCTCTAACTTTAGCGCCATAACCAAACCACCTAATTGTTCCATTGGAATATCCATTCACCTAGTTATCTTTTAAATTCAAGTTTCCACCAGCCACCATGGAGGCAGACCGTACGACTGTGGGCATGGTTTAGGAGGCAAAGTATTGTTATTATTGCATGTTGCAAAGGGCATGGAAATTGAGACAAAATTCTTCTTGGGCCTGGGAGTGCCAGAGTCAAATCGAGGCATGGGACAGTCATTTTTGAGTAATTTGACACCACGAATTTAGTGGTGATGTCTGTTTTATGATCTGAGCATTATTTCTATGGCTTGATTTCAGAATGAGTTATACTTATGTATTTTTCCAAATTCTTTGTTGAGTTAATGAAAGAGCCTACCCATTTGAGAGAAGGACTTGGAGATGCAGTGCACCAAGGACGAACTCTGCTATCAAGTTTTTGTGTTCAGATATGATGCTTATGTCTCTTAATTTTTGAGTTATCCCTTATTTAATGGTGCATTTTAATTTATTCTCATCTAATGCAATTCTTTATAAGTCGCGATGAAAATATCCCAGATCATTGACCCACTAGAACTAGGAGACAAATTTAAAATGAAACCATTGTCCTTATTTCTCATCATTACAAAGAGGAAGAGGACACATGTTTGATGAAGAAAGGTCATGGAGGGAGATGAAAGGCCAAAGTTCTTATTGAACCTCAATAAATACTAGATTAGAACCCAAAGAAATATATTTTGGCTCTTTAAACATTGTACACCTTAGAACTACTTTGGGAATATAGTGTCAACTAAAATTGGAGAGTTGTCCTAAGAGTTTTCATGTACTATTTATGAAACTATTAATACGGAGAAGCCCTCAGGGGAACTTTTGACTGAGAGAAGGACTTCCATGTCTTGTTGTTTTCCTGTGAACTATTTCAATAAGAATGTTTGTTGTTCACATGGGTTGTAAGAGCATATTTGTTTATGGACTATTATGATGCAATATATGTCTTCTTGCAGTTTTGTCTTTATTTCTTATATTACATGTCTTGAGCGAATGAGCTACTAATGTATGTGATATAGTGGCTTAAATTATTCTAGTTATATATTCATGTGCATGTGTTATCTGACTCTATTTCTTCATTTCAGCTATCCGGGTGAAGCTATTGGTAGAGTTAGTTTCATTCCACATCTCATTCACTTATGTTAATTCTCTCCTATCTAGGATAGGTTATATTAGAATTAGATTAGGCTTTCATTTAGATAGTATTCATCTACATCTTTTGTTTTAACAACCATCCATCACTCACCATCATCGGTAGACCGGGCCGCAATCGGTAGAACCAAACCAACAAATGGTTTTCGGGCTAGAATCTAGATGGGCTCCCTATTCCAAATGGTGAAAGGTCTAATTGGGACTTCTTATTGGGGAGAACCCCTTACTTTTGTCAGGAAAATTTTGACCCGTCAATAAGCCATTGATTTCACCAAAATTTACAACCACCATGAAAGAAAAAAATTCAACCTTCAAGGCTAAATTTAATTCTACAACTTGTATGCCAACACAATTAATTGATTCTTTGATGATTTTGAGTACAAATTCGACATGAATTTGCTCATAAATTTTGAGATTTCTCTCCGATTTGACAAATTTTGCCAAGTTTGACATAGATTAAAACATTGCTACAATGAAATTATCAAATCCATGCTAGTCTATGGCCCATACAAGTCTAATGTTCAAATCGTACCTCTTATACCACTTTATAACATACCCAACTCCTGTGGTAAGTCTTGTTACTACCAAATCAACATGATAAGTTTTGGGTACCAATTTAAAAATGCATGCACTCAACATGATGAACAAACTTATATAAATAACCATAAAATGTTTGCAGATACATAATGCTAAAGAATACACCACATTTAAATGCATAAACACATAATAAAATGTAGCAATTAAACACATCATTGAAACAACAAATCAAGAGTGATAATAAAACTTATCTTTATAAACATTTTACATAGTTAGTTGTAAAACATTCCACCCAACCATAGTAATTGTTGCATCAATTCTCTCTACAACTGTAGCATCCTGGGCAATGCCACATGAAAATTTTTGACCTCTAATACCATTTTCAATTCACTGTTATGCTCTACATATGAACCTGGTTAGGCAGAATAATAACAACACACAATAATCCATGCATACATATACAATTTCAGGGATGATTTTGAGGATGAAAATTTATATTAAAATGTACAAACTTGGGTTAATCTTACTAGTACTTAGTATATAAAATGTAAAATGTTTCACGATATTTTGTAAAAATATTCAAATTTCTAAGGATTTTATATAGTTTCTATAAAGTTTTTACAATTTTTAAGGTAAAATAATTTTATTCTATGGAATTTGGACGAATCATTTTTTAGAAAAAATGGAAATTGATGAATCCTTTTTTGGGAAAAACCATGGAAAATTAGCCCACTGGAGAAATTTAGCCCCTAAAATCATCTATGTACAATTTCAATAATAGAAATAAATATGTTATGCACAATAAAGAACATGTAATTATAATTATTGCATAAATGCAATTAACATAATTACACACGTTATACAAACGAATAATACACATTAAATGGACACATATCTGTTGTAGTAAAAACCCCAACTCCATGTAACCTTCCATGTTCCTCCCAGCCATAGACCACACTGCTCATAATTTCAACAATGGGCCACCCCCGAAGTGGGGGTAATCTCTACCCAGGAAAAGGAAGTCCTAAGCCAATCTAAGGCATGTCAATCAACAACAATTCTCAGATTTAGGTTCCAACTCTATCAGCTAGCCTACAGTCCCTCAACCCCCACATGCATGTCTCACCTCAGGAAGTGTTCCCCTTCTCTTATCAATAGTCCTTTAGCTACCCACTTCCCTTCAGGGGATTTAGCAACAGACAAAACAAGGAGTCTCAAAGCCTTGTAATTGTAGCTTGGCACCTTCGGAATTCATTCATAGTAGTTCTCTCACATGGAGAGAATGTTCATGGGCTTGACAACTCGCCTCTTCAACCATGGGCCTGAAAACCCTCTTCTTCAACAATGGGCTTGACATCCTGCTTCTTCCTATCACTGGCTAGATACAACTTCCACGTACAAGAATTGTTTCCCAAGTCTACTTCCCTAGTACAGATGATGAATCCATGATGAATGAATGATTGAATGATGAGGAAATGTACTAAATCCCCCAAATATATATATGTTTGTTCACTTTATGACACATGGAAATCAAGGAACCCCCTTATCCTCACTTTAGAAACTTAGGATATATTCATATATCCATAACTTTAACTTTAAAGAATATTAATATAATATTCCATTGGGCTCAATCCCCCTTAGTTTAGCTGCAAGATACCAGATATATAAAATATGCAGAACAAAAATAAAATGCTAGAAATGGCAGAATAAGAGTAAAATATCCAACATAATCTTCACAATACACAGAAATGATATAACAATAGCAATAGAAATAGCACTTTGATTCAGAAAGAAATGTTCACAGGCCTCTTCGAGGGGGCAACCTCCAATGGAGCAGCACTCTGTTACAATAATCTCCAAGCTAGGGTTCTCATATCCTCGACCCTTATTTATACTAAATATGTCTATTAATAGAAGCATCTAGAGGAAGATCCTTCTAGAAGCGGAAGCTTCTATTAGGTCTTCTTACATCCGCATTATTCTATTTTATTGAAAGGCCTTATTAATATTGACCTTTATTACATCTAAATACATTGATCTACCTATGTGTGGATTAGGACCTTAACATGTCCACCCCCTTATAAACAGCCTTGTCCGCAAGGCTTGAGATGTGGAAATTGTTGTAGAATGGTAGCTGGTTCCCAAGTGGCATCTGCTAGAGTCATATCTTTCCACTGTACTAGCACTTCCTTGATGGTTCTCTAACGCGGGCAACGCTCACGCTGGTCCAAAACTGCTTTTGGCTGTAGCCAAATGGATCCTTCTTCAGCTAACTCTGGAAGGTTGGTTTGAATTTGACACCTGGTTCCAATCACCTTCTTCAAGCATGAAACATGAAAAACAGGATGCAGCTTCGACTGACTAGGTAGAGCTAACTGAGCGGGGATAAACCGATGACTGGGTAAAACTAGCGATATCGCGACTTGTCCCCACAGCTTGAGCTGTGTAAGGGCCATAAATTTTGGTGCAAGTTTTTGACAATGTTTATCTTTGAGTGAATTTTGTTTATATGGTTGCAGTCGCATAAACTCCTGATCCCCTTCTACAATTTGGCGTTCTGAGTGACCTTGATAAGCTTGTTGCTTCATTCTATTATGTGCCATGACCAAGGAAGTTCACTCTTTTAAGAATTACGAAGGATATCCTCTTAGTTTGTAAGTGTTTGGTCAACCTCTTGGACCGAGAGATTTACCGGTAAGTATGAGAGAAGGTGGCTTTTGTCCATATACCACTTAAAAAGGAGTCATCGCAGTGGCTATATGGTATGTAGTGTTGTACCACCATTAAATGAGGGGTAACCATTAGACCCGGTGTTTTTCAGAGGCATAGCACCTGAGATATGTTTCCAAGCACTTGTTGACAACTTCCGTTTGACCATCCGTCGGGGGATGATAAAATTTGGTGAGATGCAATTGTGTGCCTTGTAACTTAAACAACTCTTGCCAAAATTGCTTGTGAAGTTGGGTCTCAATGGGCTCTGACAATAGAGTCGCGGCATGACATGAAGCTTGAAGACTGGTCCATGAAAATTTGAGCCAACATGGATGCGATAAATGGGTGGGGAAGGCGCAAAAATGAGCATACTTGGAAGAGCCAGTCCACCACCACCATTATCGCTGATTTATTCCTTGATTTGGGTAAGCATGTAATAAAGTCCATAAGTATCCTTCTAAATAGTAGGGAAGTCGAGCCGGTTGGAGAAGTGCACGGAGATTTATTTGTTTCTCCTTGTTGCATTGACTCACATTCAGCGACAAAATTACGGATGTCATGTTTCATACCTTCTAGAAAAACGTTGGCTTCGGTCCTTATGTTTGGTAAACCTTGAGTGCCCAACTTTGGTTGTAGCATGAAGCTTAGAAAGAATAGTGGATTTGAGCTTGGATTGTCTACTTAAATACAAGTGGCCTTTGTATCGAAGCTCATCTTGGAGCGGGGAATTTAAATTGAAGCCTTGTTCTCGGTTTGGATCCAGGAATGGCTTTTGGGATCTTGAAGCCATTCTGGCCCTTACGGCCGACCAATGGGGTACAATGAAGTAAAGAAAAAGAGATCTAACCGTCTTCATATTTTTTTGGAATGATTATGCACTTAGAGCATTGTCTTTCCTTCTGCGTAAATGATCTCATAATCATATCAAAGAGCTTAGTCACCCATTTTTTGTTCACAGGAGGAAATGCGTTGTTCGAGAGAAAGTACTTGAGGCTTTGATGAATTTTCTTAATTTGGAAGCATTTCCCAAAGAGATCACGGATACCACAACTCAGTATGCAGAATGGCCAACATTTCTTTTCATAAATAGGTTTTCAGTTAGTTTCAATTGGTTACTTGCTAGTGAAGATCAGTTGACCCTCTTGCATAGGACAACACCAATTCCTTTCCGAGGCATCACATTTCAACACAAGGTCTTTGTGAAGTCGGGAAGAGCGAGGCGGAGTGGTGCACATGGTAGTCTTCAAGGTTTGAAAGAAAGCTTGAAATGACTGCTTCCGGAATCAAATTGAAAGAGTTCTTTTTAGGAGAGTCATGAGAGGTGTTCTGCAATTTCAGTAGTTCTTAATGAACTTGCGATAGCTTCCGTGAGCCCATAAATCCATAGAAGCATTTGAGAGTCTTTGGGTGCGGGCTGGTCTTGCATATCTTCAATCTTTTCGGGTCCACCATGACGCCACCATGACGCCATCATTTCCCACCAGATGACCCAATTATTCTACTTCTGAGGCACTAAAAGATCATTTGGTTTGTTTCATGAAAAGTTGAGTCTTTGAGAAAGTAGGTGAGAAAACGATCCACATGAGTAAGATGATTACGTCCGGGTTTTTTCTATAAATGAGGATATCATCAAAGAAAACTAAGACAAAATGATGGAAAGAGTGAGGAAGACATGGTTCATGTAAGGCTCTGGAAGGTGGAGGTACAAACCAAAGGGCATGACCAAAACTCATAATGCCCATAATGACACCAGAAAGCAGTATTGGAAATGTCTTTCTCCCTCATTTTAATATGATGATACCCTAAACAAAAATCCAACTTTCTGAAGTAGATTACTCCATGTAGTTCATATAAAAAATTCATCAATGACGAGAAATGGAAATTTGTCTTTCATGGTTAGTTTGTTGAGAGCCGCGAGGAAGTGGGGACATTCTCCAAAGAACCTTCTTTCTTTAGTACCATGGCAGGCTAGAGGAGTAAGGGGTTCGTACTACCAGGATGGATATTGTAGGTAATAAGAAGTTCACAGACCATTTTTCAATTTCATTTATTTACAATGCAAAGGGTGGCAATATGAATGATATATTGGGGAGAGCTTCCTCGGACAAAGGAATGGAATGATCATGGATCGCGGGGAAGGAGAGTCCTTGGGGAGTGGGAAATATCGTTTGATGTTTAGAAAGGAGGGAGCTTGGATGTCTTGGGAGCAGCGGTGGGGTCTACGTGGCTTGTTACTATGGCATGGAGTTGGGCAATGACACCAAAATGACCTTTTGTTAGCATCTTTTCCATGCGATGAGAGCCCGATGACCTGGTGAAGACCAACTGATGATGCCTTGAAATTTATATTGGTGGCCTCCCTTGGTCAAATTGCATGGTTTGATTTTGAAATCCATGAGAATGGGACCCAAAGTCCTTAGCCGGTCGCAACACAATGTAGCAACCACCCATGCTCGATAGCAAACATATGGGATTTTAGGTAGGTAGTCACCCGATTTGGAACACACATTTCCACGGCATACCACATTTCATTGAACCACCATTGGCAATCATGATTTGGAAATTGTTGAAAGCATGGATGCTAACCAATGGGTTTCTTGGAGCAATGGGCGATGGAATAAAATTGTGGAGTGCGCCCTTATCAACATAATGATGACCTTTTGATTGCTTGATGTAGATTAACTTGAGGGTTTGCGGAATCCGATTGAGAGCATTTAAGAAGTAATCCCGGTTCCACCGGAGGAGTGGGAGGGAGGGTTATGTCAGTGATTTTGGTGACTCGAACCTGAGAATTATCCAACATCACCTCTTGGAATATCCTCGAGGAGATAGCCATAAAAGCTTTTGTTCCTTACATTTTGGCCTGGGAAATATTTTTCATCCTAGTTATAACAAAGGCCTTTGAGGTTGAGGGTGTTTAGCCACCATTTTGACCCTCGTTAATTTTTTGGATTTTTTAATGGAGTGGAGGGAGTAGTGGTGGTTTTCTTGGTTTGGGAGAGGGATAAAGGAGGAAACTACGGTTTTGAGGAGGAAACAATTTGTTGTGCTTCTTTAGATTTTTGGTAGCCTCCACACTTAAGTCAGTAGGTCGAGCCATGGGACTATGGGCCCGAATCTCCTCCTTGAGGCCCGATAAAACACTCGAAACATCAGTCATGCCCTCGTTAGAAGCATGATCGCTCAAATCTGACTAAGAAGTATTCTATTGTTCTTGATTGCTTCAATTTTGTCAAAGCGTCCCAAATGGTTGGTGTATGGGTGTCAGCGTTCATGAAAGCTCGATCCTAAAATTGGGTCCAAGAAATATATATGTGGAAGTTTTCTCCATTACCACCATTACCCGTTCTTGATCTAGATGAAGAACCTGCTGGTTAGCCAAAGTCATTTTGTAATGTTGTAGAGATAAATAATGTTCCATTTGGGTGACCAGGTGGGGGCAGACATCAAATTTAGTTACATCCACCAGCGAAAGGCGTATGTCAGATTGAGTGATGGGGTTGAAAGGAATGGGAAGAAGTTTCACCTTGAGTCTTTTTGTGTGCATCAGGAAGAGAGTCATTGGTAGGGATCTTGAGTTTGGTGTAGAATGATGCAAAAACAGATTCAAGCTAGGTGATCAGTTCATGTTTGACTTCCACATTATTCTGGTGAGACGGTTGTTCTGGATGCATTTATGGATGCATCACGGGAGCCAATAGTAGCGAGTTGTTGCACTTCTTGTTGGGTCTCAAAGGAAACCAGTGCAAGGTGTTGAGCCGAGACTCTATTTCTTGGCCCTCACAGTATGAATGGGGATGGGTGAACCTTAAAGGGAATGAGGGGTCAGAAATTTTTGAGAAAAATGATATGGATCAATGTGATAAAGGAGAAGAGATGAATCTAATGGAATTGGTCTCAAATAATGGGGTGAAAAAATTTCAGACTTTTTTTTTAACATTTCTTGAGGGTTATACTTTGGTATGAAGAATGTGCGGTGCTAAAATCCCCAAATTCTAAACCAGTAATGTGTATTTACTTAGCAGCTTAGAACAGATCGCAGTGGCAATGAATCTACGCCGGTTTAATTTGTTTATGTTTATGTTTATGTTCCCAGGGTTAGGTATTCAAGGGTTCTGACCAGGAACTTTCCACAATGCTGTAAGCTCTACGATATATGCTGAGGGTCAACGATCGACCAATATCTCGAGGGCACTAGCGAGGTAGTACCCCATAGTCGTACTACTCGACTACCCGGTACTAGAGAGTATCTTCCCAGTGTTGTTCGGTGTCACGCTATAGCAGTCCGGTGGCGATGGGTTTATCTAAAGAGGGATTAAAGAAATCTAGGCCGATCCATTACAGATTGTTGTCGATCTTTGCTACCACTCGAAGTTGTACCAACAAGGGTTACAAGGTGGCCAGCGGTGTCAACAGAACCACTTATTTCACGCGTATGAACCTTGTCGTGGGTTTATCGTTAATGACGGTCTCTGTGGCTTAAAGACGGAAGATACGTCTCTACCACGGAAAATATGCACAATTTCTTCCAAGGAAAGTGCTTTCATACCACTTACCCGGATACCGGATATATAAAATGTCGCGAACATAAATAAAATGCTAGAAATGGCATAATAGCAGGTAAAATATCCGACATAATCTTCACAATGCAATGATATAACAATAGAAATAGAAATAGCCTTTGATTGGGAAAGCAATGCGAGGCCTCTTCGGGGCAACCTCAATCGGCGGCTGTTACAATAATATCAAGCTAGGGTTCTGTTACCCTCATTATTTATACTAAATATGTCTATTAAGAGAAGCTTCTCATACCCTCGACCCTTATTTATACTAAATATGTCTATTAAGAGAAGCATCTAGAGGAAGATCCTTCTAGAAGCGGAAGCTTCTATTAGGTCTTCTTACATCCTCCTTATTCTATTTTATTGAAAGGCCTTATTAATATTCACCTTTATTACATATGAATACATCGATCTACCTATGTGCGGGTTAGGACCTTAACATTAGCCCTTTCCTAGACTCTTAGTGCCCCCTTTTCCTTTCTAGTGGAGTTTAGCCCCCTGTCTCTCTTGTTGGGTCGATGTGCAATAATGGTGTACTTTTTTTAATATATGAGTATGATTACAAATTAAAATATAGGTACACTGGCCTTTTAGCAATCCATTCTCTCCAGCCTAATAATCACATAGGCAACCTAGCCTATAATATCCTATCTCACCAACCTATAAAACATATGTACAATTACAATGGGCTTTAACTTGGGGTCTTACAACAATAGGCCACCCTCAAGTTGGAACTATAATTCCACAATGATGAAGAAGATCCTATGAGTGTCTATAGTTCACACAAACAATTGAATACCCAGTAAAAACATTGTGACACATGAGTCCTAAAACAATTATGATTGTCCATCTCTCTTCCCCATTAGTTTACACCACCCAATGGACAATATTTCCTTCTTTACACCATACTCTCTCAAACAATCTCCATCCCTTCCAGATATCCCACATAGATTGGCTAAGAATCTCCTAGTTGTCGGCTCGAAGGAATCCACTTGTAACAGGAGTACACACAACAACGTTTACACATGCTCTTTTGGGTAATTTTTCAACAGAAATCCATGTACAGCCATGAAAGCCTCATTCTCAAAATAATTACCAGCTCTAGCAAGCTATCTTCAACACCAACTATAGTTTCCTCCCTTTTTCCAACACTTATCTCTATTTTTCCTCTCTTCCTCCAAATTGTAAAATTAGTTCTACCTCTCTACTTGAACTTCATTTGCTAGACATGGTTGACTCTCACAATTCCCAAAGATGATTGTACTTAGCCCATGCTCTCATAACTAGGTGAGCTGGATCTCTCACCCACTTCATTCATGCCCTCAATGATACAACTTTCATTGTGAGTGTACTTACCTCATGCTTCAATAACTAGGTGATATTACTCCCCCACCAACCATCTACCTACATTCAATGATTGGTTTTAATAAGTCAAAAGAAGATTATATGGTAATGACAATTTACTTTAGGAAAATGTCATGAGATTTTAGGCATCCGAGATTCACCCTTGAACCCCCTTTCTCATGAAATCATAACCCCCACATAACTTTTCCCTTATCCATCAACAATGTATCTCACTTTTATTATTTTTAATGTACAATGTTTACATATTACATAATTTGGTTCTTGATCATTTATCATATTTATAAATATCAATTATTCATATTCATTTAAGTGAGTGTTACAATCTCATATTATCTAAATATTGATACCAAAAACATTGTATTATCTAATTATGGATACCAAAGCCATTGTTGCGTGTAAATCGACCATTCCTGCAATAAAGGAGAAAAAATGTTACCTATAAAAGAAAAAATCGATTTCCCATTATGTTGGGAGACTCCAAAACCATTGTTGAGCGTAAATAGACCATTCCTGAAACAAAGGAGAAAAAATATTTCCTATAAAAGAAAAAAAATGATTTCCTATAATGTTTGGAAAAATTTTCTTTCCAAAGAAAGAAGCAATTTGATGTTGGAGTCCTTGTCATACTGTCTAAATATTGATATGGAAAAAAATGTTTACTGTCGTCCTTCCATAAAGGAGAAATATGATTTCCCATAATTAATTTTGGGGATTTGACGGTGGCATTACTCCATGATAGGTGACATTACAATTTTTCCCTTAATAGCTTTCACACTAGTTTCCAAGTCTATGTCTCAGAGCCCGGCAGCATGTTTGAAGTGTACAAGGATCTGAAATTTGCACCGATATTGTTCTTATCTCGTTTCAGAATATCTTACCTCGTTTCAGAATACTGAAAGGTAAAAATATTTCACGACTGTTAAAGTAAACCTATGGAGCTTTCCATAAAATGATGTATACAAGAAACAATGTGCGCTATCATAAAGTAGACATAAATCCAAATCTAAACATAATCCAAGATATACAAATGTACAGTTCTGCATACTATAATTTCATCTATCTCCCTATACACATTGAATATACATATCACTGCTGGTTACTGTAATCAGAAGAGAAACTTCGAGATTGATTCCATTTCGATATCGGCTTCAGTGCAATCATTATAATATGAAGCGATTAATTGTAGTAATTTCAAGAATAGAAATTCTTGGCAACAAGTTATATTCAATCATACAATTGTACTTATATTAATATTAGTTGGGCATCAAATAAATTCGAGTATGAATCAGTGGATGTCGGTCTTTACAACGGCTGAATGATTTTTTTTTAGAATAGGCAACCAATCAAACAATAGCATTAGTTGGGCGTCAAATAGATTCAAGTATGAATCACGGGATGCCATCATTACAACAGCTGAATGAATTCTTTAGAACAGACAACCAATGAAACAACCGGTTAATGCTTTATGCTTTTAAGACTCCCTATCAACTTGATTTAATACGTAGAAAATGCTGATCTTGTTGCTTATAAACTGGACATAGTTATATAAAACGATCTGTGGGTCTAACTGTCAAACTGGATCCCTGAGTCATAGACAGCCCCCGCTGTCCAGTTCGCTGGTATATCATTGGCAGCTGTAATCCATTGTTGCTGATCACCATCGCTCACAAGAAACCGTATGGAAAGATCACCCACGGGAGGCGGTACTACATCCCACACAGCACCATGGTTTCTAACGCGCAGTTTGCATTCTAAGGTTGCAGTCTGCATCGAGCGAATTTAATGAGTAAATTTTCAGAGGAAGAGATTATTGCACGACCAGAGGTTTGATGGAGTCTAATAACAATAATAGAATAAATCAAATTGAAGTATAGGATTTTTTTGTTTGTGGTAGAAGAATCCATCATTTTTGTTTGTGGGAGAAGAATCCATCCTTCAATTATTATTAATTTCATTAATGTTAATAATTAACAAATCTGATTAATGTGAATAACTAACCATTCTATATGGAAATGAGGAAATGTGATATGAACATAAACCTCCTGTTCCTATTATATATGAAAAATTTATAACTCAAATAAATAAATAGATTTCATTAATTTAGATTTATCTTAATGACATTTTTCTTTAAAAAGATCCAAAAGTTTAGATTTGAGTTTTTTTATCTCATTAGTATTTAAAAGATCAGAAGTTTAAGATAAATATACTCTAGTATACATAGAAAGCATTGCTTTAAACGGCCTATAAAAATTGATGGAGCCCATATTTCAAACCTCGCAAACATTAACTGCCAAGATGTCTTTTTGGCCTCCTTGATACCAGAATATAAAAGCTAGATAGTATGGAAAGTTGCTGCTCTCGTCGATCTTGATCAAGAGGTTTTGCCCTGGATATTGACAAGATATTCTGCATAAATATAAAGTTTTATCAATACCATTGCAGGCCAACCACAGAAATATTTGAATGTATTCATAATTTTCAGTGTAATTATTATTCTTAAACTCTGTCGAATCTAGTGACCAATGAATTATTTGTCGACATTGAGCTGGTTTCACCTTTTGTACTGAATGTCTACTACCCCCATGGCTATTAGTTGGTCACTAGCATTAGCGTTAATACCCAGTTTTGAGTAGCCATGATGGGAGAGAATAAAATCCGTCCGGTCGCCTTGCCCCATGTCGGTTATCACGATTTTCACTCCATCCTCTGTACAGAGTTCCTGATTAGTGCAGATCACCTGTTTTCCTCACCACTGGTTAATAACAAGATAAACCTTGCAATGGAATTATAATTAGCTAGAAGATGATGAACAGAGTAGGGTTTGTGATCATTGTCACCTGGTAGCAAGCACCACATCCAAGGCCATCTCTGTACAGCTGAGAGGCATCAGCAACGTCACCACCATTCAGATTTTTCCCAAAGGAACCATATCCGCAAGCTCCTCCTGTCACATATTAACTTTTTTATAATTCACTGCAAATAGAAATAGACAATGCCAGAATTGCCAGCTACAAATTTTATTCACTTCTCCACC
>SNQJ01S0051341.1:84814-96001 GCA_010110895.2 Picea sitchensis
GTAAGGTCATTGTAGGTTATGATAGTAATTTTCTGTTGCAGGACAACGATATTAAATTTCTGTTGCATAATTGGGTGTATTTTATTACAAGATTGGTATGAAATTTATGGCATGATTGGTAGCGTTATGATAGTAAATTTCTGATGCAGGATAACGATATTAAATTCTATTGCATAATTGGGTGTATTTTATTACAAGATTGGTATGAAATTTATGGCATACATTTTCTGTATTATTGGTTTGTTTCCTTTTTTTATTTATACAGTTTCTGTATTTCTGTTGCATGATACATTTTAATTATTATGCATGGGTTGGGCATACATTGGCTGGCATACATTGGTTGGGCATACATGTATTTCTGTTGTATTTCTGTATTTTCTGTATTATACATTTTAATTATTATACATTGGTTGGCATACATTTTTTGTATTTATGTTGCATGATTGGCATGTAATTTATGTATTATTGGTCAATATACATGTCGCTGCCGTTATATGTTTAAATTCTCAATTATGGTGTTATATTGATATTTTTAAATTCCGAGGTTACGTATGTATATGAGGTTACTTTATATGTGGACATGACATTTGGTATTTGAATATGATGTTATTTTTGAAACATGAGGTGATATGGTAATTTCCAATTATAAAGTTACCTTAATTATGATGTTATTTTTAAATGTGAGTGTATATTGACAATCGGAACCTATACTTTAATTACAATGTCACCTTTGTCCTTTTAAATATGGATATTTTAGGTGTGACATTTTAAATGTCTTTACATAGGGTCCCTTCTAGTTATTTAAATAATGTCATTTAAATATTGTAATGGTTATATCTTGTCATTGAAATTATGATAGTTAAAAAAAACTATCATAATTTGCATTGTCAAGAGTCTCATTAAAATATCATAAATGGCATTGTGGACTTATCGGGCCCTTTAAAGGCAGGGTTTCCACTCTTGCGACACACCTGACAGAGGTTATTAGTTTCTGCCTGAGCAGTCGGCCAGGAGCCTGTCTAATCTTCTTTCAAGAAGACATAAGACTAAAAGCCCTTCTTTTCTGTGCAAAAATGGTGAACTCTACTGTTGGATTCTTCCCTCTGTGACTGACTGTACTGTACTTAACACCGATGTTGTTTCCTGCTTACAGCTTCTAGTTGTACGCCTTATGTCTAGGGGTGTCTATTGCTTGTTGTCACTGTGATATGTTGGGAATGTTTGTTGTGTTCGTCTTATTGCGTCTTGTGCTAGGTCGGGTTACTAGTTTCTTCCTGAGCAGTCGGCCAGGAGCCAGTCTAATCTTCTTTCGAGAAGACATAAGACTAAACGCCCTACTTTCCTGTGCAGAAATACTAACCCTAACACCCTGGATCCTTCCCCTATGTTCTTACTATGCACCCTAGTATTTCTTAATGTTTATGCTGTGTGCCTTATTCCTGTGATCGCACATTGTTACAATTACTCATTGTGTGCCTTTAGTTTTGCCTTGTCGTGGTTGCGTCTTGTTGGTTGTTGAGTGGCGTCGTACAGTTAATCATGTGGTTACTTCTACATGCGCGCACACACTTTAAAGAAAAATAAATAAATAAAAATTTGCACCCGTTACTAGAATGGTTGTCGTAACAAGTCGATTCGTTACACACAGCGAGAGTGCTAGTAGGTTGTGGCAGGGCTACTATCCACACCTCTCCCTCAACCTCTTTGGTAGTCATGTGTGTGGCCCCTTTATTCCATATGTGAGTCTGGTCGGCAAGCTATCGTCAACCTGCATCATCAACAATCATGTCAGAACATGTCCACATCATATCATCTAATCAAACGTACTAAAATCACAGTAAAACCATGAAACTCCAATAGCACACTCCCTGACTCAATCCTGAGTCCAAGGGGTTATGTCGATGCCTCTGCATCCTCTAAGTCCAAAACCCTGCACACTTAGTAAAACCAAGTCAATAGCACCTGTCTATGTCAATGCAGTAAAACATCATGTCATCTACCATAATGCATCATAATCAAGGACAAATGTTTTAATATCATAATAGTCTGGATCACTTGCGAGCAAGTGTCCTCAAAGAATAAGTTTTCTCAGTGCGCTAGAGCGGGATGTTACATACACCCCCTCTTGGTCTAAACTTTGTCCCGAAGTTTCATAGTATAAGTGCTGAAATAAGTGTATCACAGTATCATAAGTCTATCTATCAAACAAAAATGGAAACTGTTGGCGCATATCATATGCGTCCTCCCAGGTCGTCGAGTGCGGACTATAATTTTCCCAGTGAACCTTGACCTGATCTATCGTTCGACGTCGTAACTGTCAAACACGGTGATCTAAGATGCAGACCGACTCAGCCGTGAGTGCTCCCTCGTCTGATACCTGCAAGGAACTCATGTCAATCACATGTGTAGGATCACTAATATAATGTCTCAAAACATATACATGAAAAACATCGTGCATATGCCTCAAGGAATTAGGCAAGGCTAGTCGATAGGCCACGGGCCCCTTTCTCTCCACAATCTCAAAAGGTCCCATGAGCCTAGGAGGGAGTTTAGCTCCCTTTCCAAACTTGATCGAACTCTTATGCAGTTTAACCCGCAAGAAGACTCGATCGCTGACCTCGTAACTACGGTCAACTCAGTGCGCATCGACATAACTCTTATGTCGATCCTGCGCTTCTTTAATCCTTTGTCTTATGGTTTGCATTTTCTCTTCCATTTCTTGGATCACTTTTGGTCCCACTAGGACCCTATCCTCAAGCCGATCCAAACTCAAGGGTGTCCGACACGGTCACCCATAAGGAAACTCGAAAGGCACCATCTTAATGGTGCTCTGGTAACTGTTGTTGTAAGTGAACTCTACTAGTGGCAAGAATTCCTCCCAATGCTTTTGTTGGTCCATCACGTACATGCGCAACATGTCTTCCAAGGTTTGGTTCGTTCGTTCTATCTTTCCGTCAGTCTTTGGGTGATATGCAGTACTAAAGTTAAGTTGGGTTCCCAAGGCCTCTTGGAAACTCATCTAAAATCATCCAGTAAACACCGATCCTCGATTGGATATAATCCTCTTAGGCATGCCATGCAGCCTCACAATCTCACTGATGAAAACTCTAGTTATGTCAGGTGCCTAATACATTGTGTGCACAAGAATAAAGTGAGCACTCTTCATCAGAGTGTCTACTACAACAAAAATTGAGTCATGTCTCCTGGCCGTCGGTGGCAATTCAACAATAAAATCCATCGAAAGAGCCTCCCATTTCGATTCCGGAATGGCATGTGGTTGAAGTAATCCTATTGGGTGTCTATGTTTAGTTTTTACCTACTAGAACTCTAGACATCTGGCCACATAGTTGACTATGTTGGCCTTCATTCCCTTCCAGAAGAATAAGGGTTTAAGGTCTGCCCTCATCTTCGTGACTCCCGGGTGAGCCATGTAAACTGCTCTATGAGCCTCGCTCAGGATCAACATCCTCAACTTGTCATTTGGTGGTACATAAATCTGACTTCTAAACCTCAATAACCCATCGCTATCAAATGAAAATCCCTCATATCGTGGTACCATCATGGTGTTTTGTCTGATAAAACCCTTGATCTCTTTGTACCAATCATCATCACGCTGTAAAGTGAGAATCTTCTCATGTAGATTCGTCTGAAGAGGTAACACCGAAAATATGCATGGTCTCCGACTCAAATCATCCACCACTCGGTTCACTGTTCCTTTTATGTAAGAAATATCAAATTCGTACTCGCTAAGCAATTTCGACCAACACCGTTGTCGTGCGTTCATGTCGCTTTGCGTAAAAATGTGTTGTAGTCCACAATGGTCAGTCTTTAATTCAAATTTTCGTCCAACAAGGTAGTGTCTCCAAACCTTCAAGGCATATACGATGGATAATAAATCCAAATCGTGCATTGCGTAGTTCTCCTCATGCATTCTCAGTGTCATAGAAATGTAAGCAATCACTCGTCCGTCTTCATCAAGACTCCGCCTAAACCTTCCTTGGATGCGTCTGTGCATACCAAGAAGTCCACGTCCATGTCAAGGACCTTTAGTATCGGTGTTGTCGTCAACAACTCTTTAAGCCTTCGAAATGCTTCTGCACTTTTCTCGGTCCAAACAAACTTCTTGTTTTTCTTCTGCAATTTCGTGATCGGATTTGCTATCTTCAAAAATCGCTCGACAAACTGTCGATAGTATTCTGCTAAACCCATAAAGCTACGCACTTCCGTGACATTCATCGGCGCATGCCATTCCATAATAGCCTCGACCTTGGCTGGATCCATGGCGATACCTTTTCTGGAGATGACATGCCCTAAGTAGTGAATCCTCGATTGATAAAAAAAGCATTTGGAAAACTTCCCATACAATTTGTGCTCTCGTAGACACTGTAGTACCAAGCGCAAGTTCTCGTCATGCTCCTCCGTCATCCGAGAGTAGATCAAAATATTGTCAATGAATACTTGGATGAACTTGTCCAAGTACTCGTGGAACACCCCATTCATCAAACTCATAAATACCCCTGGGGTGTTTGTCAGTCCAAACGGTTAAACAATAAACTTGTAGTGTCCAAACCTTGTCTTAAAGGCGGTCTTAGGGACGTCATCCTCCTTGATCTGTAACTGGTGATACCCTGATCGCAAATTGATCTTGGAGAACACTGTCGCACCCTTCATTTGATCGAATAGAGCATCAATTCTCGGCAAGGGATATTGATTCTTGATTGTAGCCTTGTTCAGTTGATGGTAGTCAATGCAAAGCCTCCACGATCCATCCTTCTTCCAAATGAAAATAACAGGTGCACCCCATGGTGACACACTAGGACGTATCAGTCCCAGGTCCAACAACTCCTTCAGTTGCATTTTCAACTCTTGTAACTCCGAGGTGGACATCCGATAAGGAATTCTTGCTATTGGTTCAGTCCCCGGTTTTAGGTCTATGGTAAACTCCAACTCTCTCTCCGGTGACATCCCAGGTAACTCCTCTGGAAATACGTCCGCAAACTCTATCACCGTCGGAAAGTGTTCTAGACCTTCTGATACTCCCTTCTCGTTTAACGCAAGGATCACATAAAGCTTGCACACCTTACGCATACTCTTCCATAGCTGTAAGGAAGAGAAGAACCTTAGAGAAACTCCCTGGTTCCGTCCTACAATCACACATCTCTGTCCCTCATCATCGACCAAGCTCAACCATTTCATCTTATGGTTGAGTATCGCCTCATGCGATTCCAACAAATCCATACCAATTACGACATCATAAGATCCTAATATCGTGACGTATAAGTTGGCACTCATGACAAATTCTCCGAGGTTAAGGGCACAACCCATAACCTTTCTTCCAACCTTTTGTTTGGCTCCCGAGTCCATCTCCATGAAGCTAAGCTCATTCTGTTTGAATGCCTTTACCTTAATCCTTTTTAGCGCTGCACCAAAAATGAAACTCTCGGTAGCACCGAGATCTATCAAAATACTATGGGTCTGGTCAGTGACAGTACCTGTCGTCTCAAGCACAGTCGACTGATGCTCTGCTTGGCGGTTATTCACCGTTGCATGAATTCGATGGGCCTTGCCCATATCTACCACTGTAGTGGGTCCGGCTGATCTGGACTCTCTGGTCCTCTCCATAGGACAATCACGCTGGTAGTGTGGCTCCCCACACGTCCAACACCCCTTCTTTGGCCCAGTAGTCTTAGTACCCGAATTAGAAGATGATGGCCCACCGGCCTGGAACCCTAGTCTTTTCTGCTGAACAGGCCTAAACTGTTGTTGCTGCTGGAGACGCTACTACTGATGTTGTGGTCCCCGATAAGGCATCCGCTGCTGAGGCAATGGTTGTCGGGGTGTGGTGAAAGTGGATCCCCTCTAGAAGCCATAATATCCCGGCGTATGTCTCACTGGTGTCTGGTGCTGCCGTGTTCCAGATGAAACTTGCCCTGCTGGTCTCCCTGGAGTCATGATCTGACCACCACTAATAAGCTCCTCCTCTGCTATGAGGGCCTTCTGGACGACATCATGCAAGGTTTGAGGCATCAAAATCCTAACCTTTGCACGCAGGCTGTCGTTAAGGCCAAACACGAACTTGTTGACCTTAAGTTTCTCTGTGTTAAGATGCGGAGCATACTGGAGCAGCTCCATAAAATGTGCCTCATACTCGGGCACCGTGCGACTTCCCTATCGTAAGGCGTTGAACTCATTGAGCTGACGCTCAATGAATTCTTCTGAAAGGTACCTCTCTTGGAATTTTTCCTCGAACAGTTCCCATGACACGTCTTCGACGACCATGTTCAGCTGCAGTAGGAACATCTTCCACCATAGAAGAGTGCTCCCCTTCAGTTGAAAGACTGCCATGCGGACCTTCATGTTGGAGGTATAATCGCGAAGTGTGAAGCACATCACCATGTTCTCCAACCATGCCTCGGCGGCTGCGCCGTCCGGGGCACCAAAGAATTCGAGATATTTGACCTTCTCGAGTTCACAGTGAATGCTACTAGTAATGGCCGGTGTGCACGGTGGAACCTCAACGGGTGTTAGTACCATGGCCTCATCTTTGTCCAAATGGTTGATAAGTGCCTCGAACATGCGTTGAAAGGATCTCATCATCCCGACTACATCACCAACTACTATCTGCTCCTGTCCAAGAACTTGCTCACCTCTCTGGGGGTTAGACCCCTCCGGCGTGGATGCTACTGGGGGCGTCACGCCTCCTCCCCTAGCACCCCATCATCTCCCTCCGTGGAGCCCTCTAACCATGATTACCTATACGCACACAATCAACTTGATTAGCAACAGTATAATCAAATCATGTTAACAAAATCTGTAGCGATCCCAAGTCGTGGGTTGAACCCACTTTGATACCGTATGTAACGCCCTCCTTGTTATGACGACAAACCTCATATAACAAGTGAAAATTTTCTTTTTTTTCTTTTAAAAGTGTGTGCGTGTGTGTACAAGGGAAACAAACACATTCGACTCTGTGTTTCCACCCGACGATGAACAAGACGCAAACCACGACGAACACAACAAGATGACATAAGACGCACAACAAGTAACTGCATGCATTTAACGACGATCAATCGACAATAAGTAAGACTAACTACCCACCTATCCTACCCTGCAATGGTTAGGACCTCGAAGACACATAAGCAATGCTCAAGCCCAGGTTCCCATCGATTTTAACCATTTAAGGTCTCAGGGCTGACGACTGTTCTGAGGAACATGGAGGTGTCTACATCCCGCCTGACACAAACAGACCAAGCACACGAAAGGTTTACCAACCAAGTACAACATTATTTAAATGATTAACAACCCTCATTTACTAACTCAGAATAATTTATTGTACTTAATTCAAGGACATTCCACCATATATGTTTATCAATAACAATAAAAATTACAATAGCGCTACCATGAAATAATAAACACATTACATTTATATCACATTAACTTTGCAAAAATAACAATCACCTTACCTCTTATGTGTTATCCATAACAATAAAACTATAATATCATTACCATAAAATGACAACACCATTTCATTTTAAGTTACAATAACTTTGCAGGAATAACAATCACATTACAAGACAATGATAATTAATAAAGACAGTAAGGAAATTAACACAGCTTATTCCAACCTCCACTACGAGCCCTACAATGCATGTCTAAAGCGCATAATATCATAAGGTACAATCTAAATCCACCTTGAAACAATTTCCTTTGTGAATTTTATTTTTTCAAGAGTCATCATAGTTCCATCTAAATCAATTTACCTTAAAATGTTATTGTTGTTATAAAAATTCTAATTTAAACCACTAACCAATAATCACGGGGAATATATACAGCAATGTCCGAGGAATTAAATCGTGTATATCTTAACAACCTTTACACACAAATTCCTCATCCCACTGGTAAGGATAATAGTAACAATGATATTAATAATTGTTATTATTATTATTATTAATAATAAAGGAAACACTTCATCAATCCAATTATAATAATCATTTTTAAAATCTTAAACCATTTCATAATCATGCAAAGATATCTAAAAGGGTTCTACAATATTCATACCCTTCATCCAATAATAATGAAACTCTACACTTGATAGATTATGTGCATTTTCGATGCCCCATATAACATGCTAGAATAAATTAAAAGTTAAAACAAAAGATAACGGTGGAATAACGATATTAAGATCTATCCAAATAAAATTTATAGAGAAAAAGGGTGAAAACATACGAGACAGTGGATATCTTATCGGCCTATCTTTGGTATTAATAAATAATTGAAGGCTGAGGCAAGGGATAAAAGTTTTACTACACCTGTAAATATCCAAAAGGGATAAAGGTAAAAGGAAGCAGCAAGATTAACAAAGGATAGCTGTCACCGTAAACCAAAATATAAAACTGGGAATTTACCCTATATGAACGAGTTGAAACGTCGTTAATGCATAATCAAAAGAAAACGATGTCACCATAAGGATGGGATTGTTGTCAAGTAAAAGTTATTTAAAATCCTTGCGGGTACACCAGTGCATACAATTAGAAAAAATCCATAAAATAAGGATGAAACGTTGTGCCTATAATTAAAAGACAATCCATAAATTAGATAAATCGTTGTGCCTATGTTATGAGACAATCTAGAAATCAATGACATTTTAAGGAGGGAGAACTTCGTTTTCCAGGGACGGAGGTTGCCAGAGACAAATTTATAGAACAATACAAAACGAAAATGCCCGACACCCATTGCAGAACGAATTCTCTGAACTAATTTTACAAAAACGCAAATGTCAATACACTCATTGCTAGAACGCATTCTCATAACTATATTTTAAAAAACCGAAATGCCAATACACTCATTGCCAGAACGAATTCTCAAAACAAATTTTACAAAACGAAAATGCCAATACACTCATTGCAAGAACGAATTCTCAGAACTAAATTTTACAAAAACGGAATGCCAATACACTCATTGCCAGAACGAATTATCAGAATTAATTTTACAAAATGAAAGTGCGAATACACTCATTGTCGGAACGAATTCTCAGAACTAAATTTTAAAAAACCGAAATGCCATTACACCCATTGCCAGAACGGATTCTCAAAAAAAAATTTACAAAATGAAAATGCCAATACACTCATTGCCAGAACGAATTCTCAGAACTAAATTTTACAAAAACGGAATGCCAATACACTCATTGCCAGAGCGAATTCTCAGAACTAATTTTACAAAATGAAAGTGCCAATACACTCATTGCCAGAACGAATTCTCAGAACTAAATTTTACAAAAACGGAAATGCCAATACACTCATTGCCAGAACGAATTCTCAGAACAAATTTTACAAAATGAAAATGCCAATACACTCATTGCCAAAACGAAACGAAAATGCCAATACACTCATTGCCAAAATGAATTTCAGAACTAAATTTTACAAAAATAGAATGCCAATACACTCATAGCCATATTTAAAAACAAACCCAGTCAGATATAAACGCCCACAGTCATATATAAATGCCCACATTAAAGCAAAACGCCCACAGTCATATATAAAAACGCCCACCATAATTTATAAATGCCTACAGCAATACAAAATTCCCACAGTAATATATAAACATTCCCATTATTACAAAACGCCCATAGCCATATATAAAAACGCCCACCATAATTTATAAACGCCTACAACAATGCAAAATGCCCACAGTAATATATAAACTCTCTCATTATTACAAAACGCCCATAGCCATATATAAAAACGCCCACCATAATTTATAAACACCTACAACTTTGCAAAATACCCACAGTAATATATAAATGCCCCCATTATTACAAAACGCCCATAGCCATATATAAAAACGCCCACCATAATTTATAAACGCCTACATCAATGCAAAATGCCCACAGTAATATATAAACGCCCCCATTATTACAAAACGCCTATATCCATATATAAAAACGCCCACCATAATTTATAAACGCCTACAACAATGCAAAATGCCCACAGTAATATATAAACACCCCCATTATTACAAACGCCCATAGCCATATATAAAAACACCCACAGTCATATATAAATGTCCACAATAAAACAAAACACCCACAGTCAGATATAAACACCCACCGTAATTTATAAACGCCTAAAGAACACTAATAAGAAGTTGCAGCCAATAGTAAGAGAATGCCAGAGCCAAGAATAACTCATCGAAAGGATTGAGGGGTTATAACAGTCTAGGCGCAGAAAACAACAAGAAGGAAACAGGATGATCCAAAATTCAACACATCAATCATCATCATAAGGATTCATATACAACTTTAAACAATTTTCCTTTTATTCTTAAACAAACAAACGCACTTGCGTACCTGTGACCGATGACGAATAACCCGAAGATACTATCTCGCACTTGAGCTCCGTGCTACTCCTACTCACTGACCGCCGAGACCTCACCGCTACCTCCCAGCCAACGCTAGGGGTACTCTGCTTCTCCCTTAACCCCCCGAGCCGGAAAGGGGCCACACACTATCTAGATGGTACATCTAACTCCCAGCTCGCCTCGCAAGACCGAGCTACCACTCTTATCCGAGCTGGGAAATCCCAACTCCCCACAAGTAATCAGTCAAGTCACAAATCCGACAGCATAACATTACGCTAACAACCGATCCCCCTCTTCCTTCTCTTCCCTTTCTTTTATAGAGTTTCTAGAACTTCCATCTTTCCCTAAATCACATTTAAATTAAGTTTTAATAAAAATCTTCTAAATATTCTCCTTCGCACAAGTGTCATCCATCCCCCACGTTTCTCCATTAACTATTTTCTTTAATTTATTAAATTGTCTTATTTCTCTCATCCACCTAGAGTTCCTCCTAAATTTACTCCTAGGTGTTCCAAGATTCCCTCACAGGTTTAAATACTTTCCCTAAAATGAAGTTGTTAATTTAGTTCAAATTACAAGGTTCTTAATTGCAGATTCTTTACTATGTTGACCTCGCTTTTTACCAAAAGTTACCCTCTTTCCCTTATTATGTTTCCTCCATTCCTTAGTTTCCTAATTTTTATTATAACCTTCTTTCCCCTTTTTATTAGAGCCAAAATGGCAGTTGCGCTATTTACTCTTTTCCTTTTATTATTAATTTAATATCTTTTTACACTTTCACAAGTTAAATAATTTATTTCTTCTTTACCTTTGATATCCACAGATTTTAAT